>JAEAOA010000188.1:850000-917500 GCA_016746295.1 Potamilus streckersoni | reverse complement strand
TCTCTTTATATATATATATATATATATATATATATATATATATATATATATATATATATATATATATATATATATTGGTATCTACCTTAAGCTATTGTTCTTCTTTGTATCTGAGCACAATATTAAAATACTTTCCTAGGTCATAATTTAAACATGAACATTATCCGCCAAACGATGTTGACAATCAATCGCCTTTCGAGTTGACATGTGAAGCATATATCTGTGCAAAGTATTGAAATGTATTTTGAAAGACATATCGTTACTGTCATTGAAATACGACATTTCTCTGCTACGTGTAATTCTCGTTATATTATATTAGATATACCCTCTTTTTAGGTTAAGATGTTCTATCAACGCATGATTTGTATGCATTATCACGTGTTATTTCCCTCCCACAACTTTCCTGCTATTTATATATTGTACCTTGGAACGTGGCAATCATAATTAAAATTGTGAACGAAAATGTTCAATCTAACTATTTGTATTTTTCATTTTGGGATCAGGTCCATTTGTTCAAAGTCCCCAGAAATGTAAAGTAATCATTCTAAATGACAAATTATGCTAAATCATAAACAATTAACTCAAGCTCTAATATATATTTTCTTTACAATTTAAATACGCATGTGCTCACTATAAAACAGTCAATCAGAGACAAAAGTCAAACATACAATAGAAATTAAATATATATAACAATATCTTTGAACGCATGTATACATAATTAATACTGTAGTAAGACACCTAAGAATATTTAATTTTTTTTTTAGTGTAAAAATCAAATGAAAATTAACTATATGTAAGACAGTGTACTAAATATTTTGTCCTATCTATATCTTGTAGCTAAATATGAAACAGTGCTTCATAACTGTCCAACTGTAAGAACCATTGATACAGTATTGAGGTGACTTATTGATCATTGAACATTTTAACTATCAGACTATATATCCGATCCCATTTTTAACATTTATGTAGGCAGTAGTTCATTTCTTCTTAAAATAACAATCGAGTAATGGTACACCGAATATTTGGATTGTAACTATTAAAGAATCTTATAATAGAAGGATTGAAAAGATTTGCGTTCTCTATCATCTCCAGTGTACATCGTAATCTTTTCCAATAATTTGTGGAGTACTAAATAGACAATCTCTCGAGGGCAATAATTTAATATTGAATTTGTGAAAGAAGTTGAATAATGTCCAGCCTTTGAGAGCCTTGGTGATCAAAATCTGCATATTATTAAACGAATTTCATAAATTTAATATTAAATCGTTACCCATTTGTAATTTGGGTCAGTTTTTATTTCAGTGAAAATTATTTAGATAGAAAGAAGAACGAATAATTTCGTTCCTTCTGACAGACGGCACACCTTTAATTGATTACACATAAAATATAGTCCCGAACAAAGCTGGAAAAAGTAGATTGTACTCTTTTTTTAACAAATTATAAATGAATGAAAAAGCTTCCTATCGAATAAACAGAATGACAACTAAATGATTTTTCACAACAGAATGATCAATGCGATCTGATGATGCCAAATTGCTTGATACAATACACGGTACAGTAGGCCGACAGTAAAGTACACGATTATCCTAAAATGTCTATTTCAGAACTAAACGTTACATGTTTGCAATTTTTATGTGAAATAGGATCACTGGATGCAAAAATTCCCACATTTACTGCAATGCATTTGTGACCGGATATTTGCAGTGTTTGATTTTAAACAATTGACTGTACAGAAGACGTCAACAAATTTCAAGTTCAAGTATTGTTATAAATAGAGCGTATTTCATTGACAATTCGTTCTAAATGAAATCTTTTAGCTTTAACAATGTAACAGGGGTGGATTTCTGATTTTACAACAAAATACTTCATAGTGATACATATACAATGTTAATGGATGCATGAAATGAATGAGAAAATAATTTTGATAATATATGCGGGCAACAGATTTAAATATTTGACAATTTAACACAATCCTGATGAACCTAATAATGCAATATAATTTGAATCTAAATAAATAACATTACACAATAAAAGGACAGAGGTTAATAATTCACATTAATTTCACACAACCAAGATAATTATGTGTTTACTCAAATAGCAAAAAAATGATGTACTTTACTCATAATGTAAAATGCGTTCACTCAAATAGTGAAAACTGAGGTAATTGCTCAAATAGTAAAACGATGAAAATAAAGGGACAGATATACAAAATATCGTTACAGTCCTATAACGGTGGGTATAAAAAACCAAAAACTAGCCCATGGCTAAATTATTACATGTATTGAGTTTCACAAAACAATCCGTCACTAGCACACTTGACTCTACTCAGAATGGTCAATGAAGCAGTCAACATTTCATGTCATCACCGTCCACCATTCGTTTCCTTGGTCAATCAAGCAATCAGCGCCCACCAATTCGATCAATAACGCCGGATCGCCTGCTACGTGACCGGAAACACTTTCAATCAGCTCTACGGCTGTTATGGTTAAGCTTTACAGTTGATATGGTCAACGTCTATTGTCGGCAAAACATTAAAAAGCAATAAGCAGGTTGGGAAGTGAACCAACCAGTGTCCGGCAAGAATTGTACGGTACTAAACGTTTCTTAAAAATTTAACATTGTATTGCAAATATATATCTCTTACTAAGTCACAAACAGGAACATAAATATTTGCGTTATAATTCGTAAGCAAAAAGCTATAGAGAAAATATACATTAAACGTGGTAGTACAATACCTATATGATATATATATATATATATATATATATATATATATATATATATATATATATATATATATATATATATATATATATATATATATACAGCTGAAGATGTTCAAGTCCTTAAGTGGACTGCTCACTGACAAGACCTTCCATAATGTAAATATTTAGTCTTACGGTGATGCATTCATACACAGACGATGCAACCCTAATTAGTCTGTGATCTGGAATTATTCAGTATTTCCCATCGTAAGAACTTAGCACGTGCGGTATAGCATGAATCGAACTCATTGTTTCGAAATAATATACAATATACATAAATCTCATTCGGGTATCGTTGTACACAAGCAAGTAAACCCAATTACATGTATTTTAAGATAAGGAGATTTATACAATTCTGTGGTACCAATCTTCATGTTCAATTATAATTGCAAATAGTCAATCATCAGTCATCACCCATTTGCAATTTAATGACAATATATACCCAAGTATAAGAAACAAATCTCTTAGAGGACTACTTACAGACAAATTAAACTTGATGAATTTAGGGAATCATCCTCATCTGAACGAGGAGCAGCTTCAAAAGTTTCCACCTTTAGTTCGTTAGGATAAGTCAACTCTTCTACTAATATATGCTGTTGAGGGATTATCATAATCTATCAGCCCTCTTACCTAAGCACCATACGAAATAATCATTCTTCTTCGCGATTTAGACATAATTTTGCATGAACTCCTGTCGATATACCCCTTGCATAATCTCATAACCATTCAGACATATTCCTTAACCACAATATAAAAAGAAGTTTTTTATGCAGACAGTGTAATTTAGATATCACGAGCTTCTCCAATAAGTACACATTGTAATAAAGTGCAATGCGTTTTGGCCGTTGCAAATTTTCAGCTAATTTCTACAGATGAGGAAATTATTAAAATGCTTACTTTTATTTAAAATGGAGGAACCAAATTTATACTGCAGGTAAGATCAAAACCTAAATATGTCCATAAAATATAAGCGTGTTTTCCGCTTGCCAGTTCTAATTGTTTTCGCTTAAATTGCATTTTACTTTCGTATTTTTCTCTTTCACTTTCCGCTGTATTTCCTTCATTTCTTTTCTATTTACATTTAAATTTGCATTTGCATGTATCTATCTTGTTGATTTCGGATTTTAATCATTTACGTATCAAGCTGTACTTTCTTAACTCTATTAAGTTGTAATACTTTGTTTTACCCGAACCAAATATAAACGTACTTATGAAATGCAAGACAGAACAAAGTGTGAATCAAGTGCTCTCATTGTCCAAGCGTCATCATGATCCACTTTTCTCCCAACCTAAGCAATTATTTCCAAACGTAAAAACATATAAAACCAAAATCACAAATAAAATCAGACACATTTACTTACAGCAGTCTATGAATTTGTCAGCAATTTACTAAGATGTTTTGAACGATTTTGTAGGAAAATCTAAATTTTAATTCTACTATTTTCTTCAACTTCTAACTTCATTACTTTCAGCTATTTAGTATCAATCGGTATTTCAAAATGTATGAGTTATGGAGGAATTCAACACTGGTAATACGTTGCAAAGACTGCATGTAAAAATTTCAACGTTTTAATAGCTTGTTGAAAATAAAGAGATGCTAACAAATATGTGCCATTTACAAACAGATTGTACGTCATCTGAAAGTGCTTAAAGGTATAGATAAAATAATATTCAAGTCCTACCCCTGTCATCTTCCGGTAACATTCATCAGCCAATTGTTATTAATCAATATTACGTTTTAAGTCTCAAGTAAGCCAATAAGCCTCGTTCTATGTAATTTAGGGGTAAGCAGCTTAAACGTGTACTGAGTTTAACAAAACTTGCTTTACTGTACATTGAAATCATACAGATGAATCAATGGAAGGAAAAGGTGAGGAGGTTATTGAGCTAATACGTATAGAATATAGAGTTTTCTTGTGTTTGGTTGGAATGAGGAAACAGTAAAATAATTTACAGAACATGTAGTATTTCACTGTATTGAGCTCAAGCCCGATATAGGTAAACTTTTTTCAAACGTGTCAAAGTACAGTATGTCTTATTTCAGCACGAAAATATACTAGGGTTTGAAGGGAAGTACCTACAATTTTGTGAAAATCGCCAAATAAATTGTCTAAGCACAAACAGTTGTCATATGTCAATTTTTTCATAAAGTTGTATTCTTATCTGTTGTAATTAATGTCAAACATTGGTGGGAGTAGTACAGAATAAATTAAATGTTTGTACCGTCTTATTTCAGCACCTATCATTTGATTAATAACAGATTGTTTATTGTAGTCAGTCATGGATCGTGAAAAGTTTAAAATTTCAAAAGATTTTGTTATCTGAAACAAGTGATAAAATATCTTGTCACATATCAAATACTATTGATAACAAATATGTGCCATTTACAAACAGATTGTACGTCATCTGAAAGTGCTTAAATGTATAGCTAAAATAACACACAGATGCAACCAAATTTGAATATAGCTTTGTAGCAGCGTCTACTTGCTCTGGTGCTAATTAGCTATCAAAATAAACCATAAGCTACACAGTCCACTTCAACTAATACATTCCATTCAAAAGCAAGAAATGACACATACAAATAAATAGTTTGTTTCATTCTGATGACTTTAGTTGGGTGAGTGAATAGCCAAAGTACCACTAGAATCTAATATTTGATTTTTTTTGATGCGTGCAACATTCTTATGACAACGGTTATGAATATGGATTTTAATAAGTATACACAACACGAAATAGTCTTCACGCTGTATGTATAAAAGGAATTATTCCTTGAAAGAGTTGTTAGACGGGATTGAAATGTTAATTCGTGATATAGACAACAAATCTAGATGCTAATAATGCCTGATCACTACTGTAAATTACCACCCTATTGTATAATGTCCCATTATTCTTTCATGAAACAAGGTCTTTTCCCGTATATGTAAAGAACGAAAATATACTAGGGTTTGAAGAAAAGTACCTACAATTTTGTGAAAATCTCCAAATAAATTGTCTACGCACAAAGAGTTGTCATATGTCAATTTTTTCTTAAAGTTGTAGTCTTATCTGTTGTAATTAATGTCAAAAATTGGTGTGAGTAGTACAGAATGAATTAAATGTTTGCACCGCTAAAAGGTGTGTAAATGTAAAAGAAAAATTTCCATACCAACGTATTAAAAACCGGATTTTTAATATAGCAGAACTGTTACTTCAACCCCAATAAGTAGTATCATTTAGTTTGTAAAGGTTGTTCCTGCCCAGTAATACATCGCCTATAATGTTCTTAGATTTCGTTGTCGGTAAAGGCGCATCAGGCAATTCTACCCTTGATTTAAAAATACGTGATAAGTGTATTTAAGTCATAGATGTATAAAATTATTAAAGTCTGGAAGAAAGCAATTCCTAAAGCGAAGCTCTATAAAGCTCAATATACATTTCGTTCTGCGGATGGTGAGTGGTTATGTAAACTTAATTTCAAGTGATTATAAGCTTAAATTCGTCTGCTCGTTTTGGTAAACGAGGTATGTTCAGATACCATATGTCTAAATCCAGATTTGATAACACTAAATCAACTTTTATTTATTGGGATTGCTAAATAAGTGAGTATCAAGGTCTTCCTGAATTGTAGTATTTATAAATTTAAGAGTCGGACAGACTTGACAATAGTTGAATTAAGGTCAGTCAAAACATATTAGGTATTCATTTAGAGATTTTGAAAAATTACATTTATTACTTACTGGATAGATTGTTCACAGTAAAACGCTTTATTATTAATTTTAAATATAGTCTTAACTTATTTTATAATAGCAGCAATCATGCCAAATAATTCCTTAAATTTAAACAGGTCTAAGCCGGAGCAATTATGTAGCATCAAGCTACAAAATCTAGTTGCATATAATCCGCAGTAACGTACATTTTCGCGCAATATTGAGAAACCTTTTCTAAATCAATTTTAGTTCTTCTGCAACGTTGCATATTGTACTAGGTGGTTAATTGCTTCATTCATAAATATATTAAATATATGTCTTTTGATATATTCAACTATCACTTCTTTGCGATAATTGTTTAATATTTAAACCAATTAATTTTATTCCTCGAATTGTTGGTCACGTGATAACAGACTAAAAGTAATGCCTCTAACATATGGCTGTCAAGATCCAAGATTATGGAGCTCATTTCCTATTGAATATAGAAAGTCTACTACAAATAGAAAATTGAAGTCCTTTCGGCACAATTACCTTCTGAAAACCTCCAAAATAATATTCGTTCCCTAATTACTGTTTCAGTCAGCAACTATAATTAATTGTAATCGTTTTTTATTTTTTAGTTTTTAAGTTTACTCTGCATCTATTTTTTTATTAATATCCTCCTCAACTTTTCTAGGTCTCATGTTGCTGATTTGAACAGGAGTACAAGACACACAAATGCGCGTGATGCACGTCAGACACTTTGCTATATTTTGATAATCTTTCTCCGTTATGATTATTTACTACAGTCGTCATAGCAACTATTATGAGTGTGCAACGTCAAAACCATCAAGGATACGTTGTTGCTGAAGGAGGTTTGGCTTCAAACGGAAGATACTTCATGCATCTTGTCAGATTAATCAAAGTGAGTAAATAAGTCTACATTTGTATGCCTTTAATTCCATTACATCAATTAGACGTTGTTTTTCACATGTAATATCGACATTATTATATGCTCATTTCTGTCTTCGTTAGCAATACATTGTCAGAATATTGCAGCATTTTACGATACTAACACTTCATAGTGGATGCACGTGCACGACCCGTATGCCTAAAATACTATAATGTATTAGGAACTACCTTTTACACAAACTGTGCATACTTTAAGTAGAAGCCTTTTGATTAACTGCTTAGATATGTTGGAATTAACTAAAGAAGCTGTTTACATAATTCTAAGCGTATATGATAACGTCAAAGATGTGGAAAATATATATGATTCAGACATGAAAAGCGCACGAATGAACTAGATACATGCATGGTAAGCAATAAACGTGAGAGATGGAGTAATTGAGAACAAAACACGTTCTAATTATTGACAGAGTTATTAAGAAAATTCTTCGTAAATGTTCGTATATAGAGTGGTTTAGTAATTCCTGTTTTATAGATCAATAGCATAGAAATCATATTGAGGCCACCGTCTGTAGCGTTCTTGTCAGAGACATACCATTTTTTAAAGGCAAAGTACTAAAATTCCTAAACATGTTAACTGAACATTTTGGTAGAAAAGTATGAGACTCAGAGCCAATTATCCAAGAGGATGAAGATTCTTATTTATTGTGGCTGAATGGTCTGTCATACAGTAGCTACTTTGAAATGGTTCAAGCTAACGTATTTGATACAATGTGTCTGATTTATGATAGCGATAGACGCCTTAGATGTCATAACATAGCTGGATTCTCTACAAATAGCATGGAAGTAATAAGGCATAAACATGTCATCCTTAGCTTGTGCTAGAAATGTAAACAAATATGCTTTAATTTTTGCATCTTGAATCTCCACAAACTGAACTTTCATAATTAGTTCTGCAAATCATAATTACAGGATCTATGTCATGGGTTCTAAAACGTGACTACACAACTTGAAATTGTACTGAATTTTCCTCTTTCTTGCACTCAAAAGCATCTGTCTGAGTATTTCAAATGAAAGAATACATATTGTTCACACATTATATTTCCAAACATTCAATGACAGGACAGAACACATGCAGCTGAATCGCGATACCTTCCTTCCTATTCAAATCACAAGTACTTCTTGTAGAACTGATACAGTTCAGTTCAGACAATAATCAGATGAATTGAGTAGAAACAACAAAAGGAAGCAAGAGCAACTTATTAGCCCATCTGGAAATATTGTTGCAATACGCATTCATTCAGAGCATGACTAAATTTAGATGTTACGTAGACCGAAAGGACAATGTATTTTGAAGCGCGCGACGAAATTGAAAATTGCAGGTGGGTGCGGTGGTATTTACGCATTAATATTAAGGTTGTGTATATTTTTAAGCGGAAAATCAATCACTTTGTTTGAAGTGGTGCATTTTGTATAATTAAGCATTTGGTAGAATCTGAAAATTAGTATTGCTACATGAAGTGGCTCGTACAGAAGTAACAAAAGTGAAGCTAAGAAGCTTTGTAAAATTTAACAAACAAATTATTTCTCTAGAAAACAAGGTATAAGTGAGAAAAAGACTTACGGTTTATGAATCAATTACAGAATGTAAACTAAGAATTAAAAGTTATAAGTCCTATCAATTAAAAATCCTATATTATTCACAGTTCGAATCCCGATGAAATTCAAAGATAGAAGGTGATGACGTCTTCGATGATCTATTTTGTACTTATGTGTCAACAGATCTTTGTTGAATCACAAAGAAATAATATTGCAGTTTAGAATTTCTAACCAAACTTTAATAAATGTTTTTGTCCCAGAATTCTGATGAGCACTAGTATTTTCCAGGGAAAATAAATCACCTATTCCGAACAATAGATAAATTAAAGTCAAACTGGACACAATAAAACACCATTCAGCTTCAAAGTTTAAAAATTCAACTCCGTTGATTCTTATGATAATATGAGTTTTTTTGCCTCACTTTAAACAAAAAACATTCACGGAATTCGGTCACGTGACCACCTTGTAAAAGATTACGGAAACGTTTTTACACGTCTAAAGTTACTTACTATTGTATAGCCTTAGCTAAAATAATGAGTTTTACACAAGAAAATAATAATAAAAGAGTTGTTTACTCCAAAGCTGTCACTGGTTCTAAATCTAGGTCAGCAAAGAATATAATGTTTCAGACTACTGGGTTTTTCTCAGGTTAAACATTACTGAATTGAATTTATAAAAATCAAATAAAATCTAGCAGACAGAATTATAAGTACAATAACATGTCATGGAATAAAATAAAAATTTAAACTAACAAACAAATAATGTAATTACATAAACGTAACTGTATATTAGAAAACGGTCAATTCACTTGTATGCAGAAATATGAACTAGTTTTCTCGGATAAATACTTCACTTCCAAAGGTCGTGCAGTATTAATCGGAAAACTATCGTTCATATTTTCCCATACAATTGTAGTCACCTAATAATAATAATTTCCCTTGTTACAGAAGACAATGCCTAATGAAATCAGAATTCATCATTTAACGCCCATCTAATTATCTCCATCATAAAGCAAACTAGAATATTTAAGGTGAGGAAGGAAGGAACTGTTATACAGCAGCTTCTTAATAATAATATGGTATGCATCACATTAACAATTTACACCTATTTGATCTATCAATAAAAGGGTCAATGTGCACAGAATACATTTAAGCTAATACAATACTCATTTAAATTTATGTTTTACGATTCCAGGCTACTTTTATGCTATGCAGGATTGTGGTTATTTTTAGTTGTTGCTTAATGAATAGAATCATAATATTCTGAAGACATGAAACTTTAAACAAAACACACACTGATATATATATATATATATATATATATATATATATATATATATATATATATATATATATATATATATATATATATATATATATACAGCAAAACACACACTGATATATATATATATATATATATATATATATATATATATATATATATATATATATATATATATATATATATATATATATATAGCATGGTTGCTAATGAATAGTCATTATAGATGACGTTTTCTAAAAGTAATCTATAATAGCAAATCCCGAAAAATTATCGTAAAATCTTCATCCTATCGATCAATATATTCAATAAATAAAAATAATTAATAACGATAATAAAATTAGCACAGACCATAAAGATTATCATGTCAGCAGAATGTATATATATATATATATATATATATATATATATATATATATATATATATATATATATATATATATATATATATATATATATATATATATATATATATATGAAAAGATTACAAATCATATGGGGTAAATAGTATATATTCTACTCCACCAAGAACAAATGAAAACAATGAATTAAAGCAATTTATCCAAAGAGTGGTTGAACGATATATTAGTGTTTTTTATAAGACGACCACGGTTAATTTTCAAACATAGTTTACAAAGGGATATTTTCTATATCCTATATCATGTTCTTTAAACATAATCTAGTTATTATTGACTGCGTATGGACAGTATAGGTCTTTTTTAAAGTGTATCATGTAATTGAAGCATAAAGTGTGACTCAGTGGTAATTAAGTCTCAGACAGTAATTGAAAACATCATTGACATGATATCACCTGCAGAGTCTAAGAATTGTATTTGTTGCTTCATGACTTAAAGTGTTTGCATTTGGAATATCTAAGACGAATAATACGTGTCACCTTCCAATCTGAATGAATCAAACAGTCTCTTCAACTTGATAGTATCAGGTGGACAGTGAAAAATAATGCGTCATGTCTTGAGCTTGGATGTCATGTTGTTATGAATATTACTGAGTTTTCTTTTTGATATTATTTTAAAGCAAAAGAGAGACCACGTTTTCAAGGATATTGAAAGACGACATATTTCTCATCCCATAATATAATTGGGCAATTAACTACTATTGAGTTGAATGATCCCACGTATCCTGTCTGAATAATAATAATAATATTTCAATTCCCCACGAAAGTAAAAGTTATTAAAGAAAAACGTGGTACTAGGATTGAAACGCGCAACCATAATTTTGTATTGCACACAGGAAAGATAACTTGACCCATTGCTTTTAATTGTACTTTAACTTTATTATTTCAGAATGGACATAATAAATTAGTCGTGCGAAATGGCAAATTCACAATGATATTCCCGCTTGATTTCAATTTGTGTGGACTTCATTTGACCGTAGGCCAGACATATCTTATTGCTGGTAAGCTATATAACTACAAATCTCAAGAGCTATCTCGTTAGTCTTTATGACGTGATGCATATGCTCACCTTTCGAGTCTTTGAACAGATAAGATGCACAGACACACACATAAACAGACACAAAAGTGAGAGAGAACATATGTGACTAAATATATCCGAAACGTTCCATTATGGTTTTGCCAATGTTGATTCCAGTTGCTGCTTTTTACAACAGCGAGAATTCTCCTTACATTACGGTTAACGTTTGATACATATACTGGTAGGAATTTATAGGCCACTGATGCTATATATTAATGAATGTCAGATGAAAAAATCTGTTAATAAACCTAGTGAAACCGTATATTGAAAGACACGCAAAGTATGACAAAAGTTTGCAATGTCTTCTCCTGGAGTTAAAAATATTCACTATTTTAATAGAAGAGGTTAACGCTTGTGTTCCAGTTGTTAAGTATGAAATGTAAAGGTGATGCAGACATTTTGCTGATTTCTTGTTGTCTTCAGTTACATCAACCATATATCGATGCATATTCTCTTTCTTTTTTTTAAAATTTATTCGTTAATCTCGTAAAATTCATACACTATGGTTATAGCATATATAAATTCTACCTCAATATATTTCTAAAACACACATATTTTCCACCTTAGGCGGTTCAAAATAACTGTGATAAAGAACAAGTCACCTTAATTAAAATTGCAGAATATTGGTGATAGTGAGAGAAGAATTGTCCTACAATTATGCAGTCCAAAAGTACTTTTATATTTCTCAGGATAATACATGCAAATACAACGATTTCTGAATAATACCTTGTGTATAAATTAATAACAGATCAAAGAGGAAATAACAATAAAGACTTTAACAAAAGGTATTAGATATGCAACACATAAATTGAAACCATAAACACAGAAAAGGAATTAATACACCAAATAATAGCAACACAATAAATAGATAGATAGACATATGTATATATGTATATATATATATATATATATATATATATATATATATATATATATATATATATATATATATATATATATATAATATATAGAGATAGATAGATAGATAGATAGATAGATAGATAGATAGAAAGATAGCGGTTATTGGGTAATTGTTTCTATTTCAGGGACTGTGCTTCCCAACAGCAATATTCTTTACAGCAACAAGTGTCAATAATTTCTCAGGAAGCATTCAACAACGACATCATGTCGACTCTATCCGGAATAATTGCCCTCAACTGCGGAAGTCTTTAAGAACCGTTTATCATGAAAGATCAATTGAATCAAATATAATAAAACAATGAGTCATCTTTCATGTGTTTGACTTATCTGACTGACCCGTATATATCTATCTATCTATCTATCTATCTATCTATCTATCTATCTATCTATCTATCTATCTATCTATCTATCTATATGTATGTATATATATATATATATATATATATATATATATATATATATATATATATATATATATATATATTGGTATCTACCTTAAGCTATTATTCTTCTTTGTATCTGAGCACAATATTAAATACTTTCCTAGGTCATAATTTAAACATGAACATTATCCGCCAAACGATGTTGACAATCAATCGCCTTTGGAGTTGACATGTGAAGCATATATCTGTGCAAAGTATTGAAATGTATTTTGAATAGACATATCGTTACTGTCATTGAAATACGACATTTCTCTGCTACGTGTAATTCTTGTTATATTATATTAGATATACCCTCTTTTTAGGTTAAGATGTTCTATCAAGGCATGATTTGTATGCATTATCACGTGTTTTTTTCCTCCCACAACTTTCCTGCTATTTATATATTGTACATTTGAACGTGGCAATCATAATTAAAATTGTGATCGAATATGTTCAATCTAACTATTTGTATTTTTCATTTTGGGATCAGGTACATTTGTTCAAAGTCCCCAGAAATGTAAAATAATCATTCTAAATGACAAATTATGCTAAATCATAAACAATTAACTCAAGCTCTAATATATATTTTCTTTACAATTTAATTACGCATGTGCTCACTATAAAACAGTCAATCAGAGGCAAAAGTCAAACATACAATAGAAATCAAATATATATAACAATATCTTTGAACGCATGTATACATAATTAATACTGTAGTAAGACACCTAAGAATATTTAATTTTTTTTGTGTGTAAAAATCAAATGAAAATTAACTATATGTAAGACAGTGTACTAAATATTTTGTCCTATCTATATCTTGTAGCTAAATATGAGAAAGTGCTTCATAACTATCCAACTGTAAGAACCATTGATACAGTATTGAGGTGACTTATTGATCATTGAACATTTTAACTATCAGACTATATTTCCGATCCCATTTTTAACATTTACGTAGGCAGTAGTTCATTTCTTCTTAAGATAACAATCGAGTAATAGTACACTGAATATTTGGATTGTAACTATTAAAAAATCTGATAATAGAAGGATTGAAAAGATTTGCATTCTCTATCATCTCCAGTGTACATCGTAATCTTTTCCAATAATTTGTGGAGTACTAAATAGAAAATCTCTCGAGGGCAAAAATTTAATATTGAATTTGTGAAAGAAGTTGAATAATGTCCAGCCTTTGAGAGCCTTGTTGATCAAAATCTGCATATTATTAAACGAATTTCATAAATTTAATATTAAATCGTTACCCATTTGTAATTTGGGTCAGTTTTTATTTCAGTGAAAATTTTTTAGATAGAAAGAAGAACGAATAATTTCGTTCCTTCTGACAGACGGAACACCTTTAATTGATTACACATAAAATATAGTCCCGAACAAAGCTGGAAAAAGTAGATTGTACTCTTTTTTAACAAATTATAAATGAATGGAAAAGCTTCCTATCGAATAAATAGAATGACAACTAAATGATTTTTCATAACATAATGATCAATGCGAACTGATGATGCCAAATTGCTTGATACTATACACGGTACAGTAGGCCGACAGTAAAGTACACGATTATCCTAAAATGTCTATTTCAGAACTAAACGTTACATGTTTGCAATTTTTATGTGAAATAGGATCACGGGATGCAAAAATTCCCACATTTACTGCAATGCATTTGTGACCGGATATTTGCAGTGTTTGATTTTAAACAATTGACTGTACAGAAGACGTCAACAAATTTCAAGTTCAAGTATTGTTATAAATAGAGCGTATTTCATTGACAATTCGTTCTAAATAAAATCTTTTAGCTTTAACAATGTAACAGGGGTGGAACAGGGGAACACTTCTCCTCCCCTGGCCACACTTTCAGTGATATAATACTTATCGCTATTGCAAACAACCACAGCTGCAGTTCCGAAACCAGGAAGGAAAAGGAATCATACTGGATACGCCGCCTTAGAACATTGAAACCAAGCGGTCTAAACCAAGAAGACTAGAAAATGAAAACTATGCACTAGTAGAATTTAACATTTTCTAAATCTTATTATTATCCTTCAATTTTTACTATAAGAATAACCGGTATAGAATCAAATATCCGGGATATAATCTGCGTTACATATGTACACAAAGTAAAAATAGATGTCGCTTTGGGTTGTAGACTTTTAGGGAATTATACACGTTTTCAGTTTCCGCAACTAGTCTAAACAAGCTGGTTGTTTTTATAGTGTTAGCACATGTGAAGACAGAAATGTAGAGGTTTACAAGCACAACGTTTTTGTGTTTATTTGTTTGTCGTAACTATGTTTTGTATTTGCCTTTGAAAAAGACTCATTAAGAGTCGAAAGCGCTTAGGCTGGTTAGTTACTGGTTTCGTACTGTTCGTCGTCAGTTTATTGCATCTATTTTAATTAATCCCTGACAAACGTGATCCCTTGGTGGATCCAGTACGCTTGAGAGGGTTGTTATTCGCCATATGATTTGTATTCTTTATATATATATATATATATATATATATATATATATATATATATATATATATATATATATATATATATAGCTGAAGATGTTCAAGTCCTTAAGTAGACAGCTCACTGACAAGTCCTTCCATAATGTAAATATTTAGTCTTACGGTGATGCATTCATACACAGACGATGCAACCCTAATTCGTCTGTGATCTGGAATTATTCAGTATTTCCCATCGTAAGAACTTAGCACGTGCGGTATAGCATGAATCGAACTCATTCTTTCGAAATAATGTACAATATACATAAATCTCATTCGGGTATCGTTGTACACAGGCAAGTAAACGCAATTACATGTATTTTAGGATAAGGAGATTTATACAATTCTGTGCTACCAATCTTCATGTTCAATTATAATCGCAAATAGTCAATCATCAGTCATCACCCATTTGCAATTTAATGACAATATATACCCAAGTATAAGAAACAAATCTCTTAGAGGACTACTTACAGACAAATTAAACTTGATGAATTTAGGGAATCATCCTCATCTGAACGAGGAGCAGCTTCAAAAGTTTCCACCTTTAGTTCGTTAGGATAAGTCAACTCTTCAGCTAATATATGCTGTTGAGGGATTATCATAATCTATCAGCCCTCTTACATAAGCACCATACGAAATAATCATTCTTCTTCGCGATTTAGACATAATTTTGCATGCATTTCTGTCGATATAACCCTTGCATAATCTCATAACCATTCAGACATATTCCTTAACCACAATATAAAAAGAAGTTTTTATGCTGACAGTGTAATTTAGATATCACGAGCTTCTCCAATAAGTACACATTGTAATAAAGTGCAATGCGTTTTGGCCGTTGCAAATTTTCAGCTAATTTCTACAGATGAGGAAATTATTAAAATGCTTACTTTTATTTAAAATGGAGGAACCAAATTTATACTGCAGGTAAGATCAAAACCTAAATATGTCCATAAAATATAAGCGTGTTTTCCGCTTGCCAGTTCTAATTGTTTTCGCTTAAATTGCATTTTACTTTCGTATTTTTCTCTTTCACTTTCCGCTGTATTTCCTTCATTTCTTTTCTATTTACATTTAAATTTGCATTTGCATGTATCTATCTTGTTGATTTCGGATTTTAATCATTTACGTATCAAGCTGTACTTTCCTAACTCTATTAAGTTGTAATACTTTGTTTTACCCGAACCAAATATAAACGTACTTATGAAATGCAAGACAGAACAAAGTGTGAATCAAGTGCTCTCATTGTCCAAGCGTCATCATGATCCACTTTTCTCCCAACCTAAGCAATTCTTTCCAAACGTAAAAACATATAAAACCAAAATCACAAATAAAATCAGACACATTTACTTACAGCAGTCTAAAAATTTGTCAGCAATTTACTAAGATGTTTTGAACGATTTTGTAGGAAAATCTAAATTAATAATTCTATTATTTTCTTCAACTTCTAACTTCATTACTTTCAGCTATTTAGTATCCATCGGTAATTCAAAATATATGAGTTATGGAAGAATTCAACACAGGTAATACCTTTCAAAGACTGCATATAAAAATTTCAACGTTTTAATAGCTTGTTGAAAATAAAGAGATGCTAACAAATATGTGCCATTTACAAACAGATTGTACGTCATCTGAAAGTGCTTAAAGGTATAGATAAAATAATATTCAAGTCCTACCCCTGTCATCTTCCGGTAACATTCGTCAGCCAATTGATATTAATCAATACGACGTTTTAAGTCTCAAGTAAGCCAATAAGCCTCGTTCTATGTAATGTAGGGGTAAGCAGCTTAAACGTGTACTGAGTTTAACAAAACTTGCTTTACTGTACATTGAAATCATACAGATGAATCAATGGAAGGAAAAGGTGAGGAGGTTATTGAGCTAATACGTATAGAATATAGAGTTTTCTTGTGTTTGGTTGGAATGAGGAAACAGTAAAATAATTTACAGAACATGTAGTATTTCACTGTATTGAGCTCAAGCCCGATATAGGTAAACTTTTTTCAAACGTGTCAAAGTACAGTATGTCTTATTTCCGCACGAAAATATACTAGGGTTTGAAGGGAAGTACCTACAATTTTGTGAAAATCGCCAAATAAATTGTCTAAGCACAAACAGTTGTCATATGTCAATTTTTTCATAAAGTTGTATTCTTATCTGTTGTAATTAATGTCAAACATTGGTGTGAGTAGTACAGAATAAATTAAATGTTTGTACCGTCTTATTTCAGCACCTATCATTTGATTAATAACAGATTGTTTATTGTAGTCAGTCATGGATCATGAAAAGTTTAAAATTTCAAAAGATTTTGTTATCTGAAACAAGTAATAAAGTATCTTGTCACATATCAAATACTATTGATAACAAATATGTGCCATTTACAAACAGATTGTACGTCATCTGAAAGTGCTTAAATGTATAGCTAAAATAACACACAGATGCAACCAAATTTGAATATAGCTTTGTAGCAGCGTCTACTTGCTCTGGTGCAATTTAGCTATCAAAATAAACCATAAGCTACACAGTCCACTTCAACTAATACATTCCATTCAAAAGCAAGAAATGACACATACAAATAAATAGTTTGTTTCATTCTGATGACTTTAGTTGGGTGAGTGAATAGCCAAAGTACCACTAGAATCTAATATTTGATGTATTTGATGCGTGCAACATTCTTATGACAACGGTTATGAATATGGATTTTAATAAGTATACACAACACGAAATAGTCTTCACGCTGTATGTATAAAAGGAATTATTCCTTGAAAGAGTTGTTAGACGGGATTGAAATGTTAACTCGTGATATAGACAACAAATCTAGATGCTAATAATGCCTGATCACTACTGTAAATTACCACCCTAATGTATAATTGTATAATGTCCCATTAATCTTTCATGAAACAAGGTCTTTTCCCGTATATGTAAAGAACGAAAATATACTAGGGTTTGAAGAAAAGTACCTACAATTTTGTGAAAATCTTCAAATAAATTGTTTACGCACTAAGAGTTGTCATATGTCAATTTTTTCATAATATTGTAGTCTTATCTGTTGTAATTAATGTCAAAATTTGGTGTGAGTAGTACAGAATGAATTAAATGTTTGCACCGCTAAAAGTTGTGTAAATGTAAAAGAAAAATTTCCATACCAACGTATTAAAAACCGGATTCATAATATAGCAGAACTGTTACTTCAACCCCACTAAGCAGTATCATTTAGTTTGTAAAGGTTGTTCCTGCCCAGTAATCCGTCGCCTATAATGTTCTTTGATTTCGTTGTCGGTAAAGGCACATCAGGCAATTCTACTCTTGATTTAAAAATACGGAATAAGTGTATTTAAGTCATAGATGTATAAAATTATTAAAGTCTGGAAGCAAAGTAATTCCTAAAACGAAGCTCTAAAAAGCTCAATATACATTTCGTTCTGCGGATGGTGAGTGGTTATGTAAACTTAATTTCAAGTGATTATAAGCTTAAATTCGTCTACTTGTTTTGGTAAACGAGGTATGTTCAGATACCATATGTCTAAATCCAGATTTGATAACACGGAATCAACTTTTATTTATTGGGATTGCTAAATAAGTGAGTATCTAGGTCTTCCTGAGTTGTAGTATTTATAAATTGAAGAGTCGGACAGACTTGACAATAGTTGAATTAAGGTCAGTCAAAACATATTAAGTATTCATTTAGAGATTTTGAAAAATTACATTTATTACTTACTGGATAGATTGTTTACAGCAAAAAAGCTTTATTATTAATTTCAAGTATAGTCTTAACTTATTTTATAATAGCAGCAATCATGCCAAATAATTCCTTAAATTTAAACAGGTCTAAGCCGGAGCAAGTATGTAGCATCAAGCTACAAAATCTAGTTGCATATAATCCGCAGTAACGTACATTTTCGCGCAATATTGATAAACTTTTTCTAAATCAATTTTACTTCTTCTGTAACGTTGCATATTGTACTAGGTGGTTAATTGCTTCATTCATAAATATGTTTTTTGATATATTCAACTATCACTTCTTTGCAATAATTGTTTTATATTTAAACCAATTATATTTATTCCTCGAATTGTTGGTCACGTGATAACAGACTAAAAGTAATGCCACTAACATATGGCTGTCAAGATCCAAGATTATGGAGCACATTTCCTATTGAATATAGAAAGTCTACTACATATAGAAAATTGAAGTCCTTTCGGCACAATTACCTTCTGAAAACCTCCAAAATAATATTCGTTCCCTAATTACTGTTTCAGTCAGCAACTATAATTAATCATTTTTAATTTTTTAGTTTTTAAGTTTACTCTGCATCTAATTTTTTTTTATTAATATCCTCTTCAACTTTTCTAGGTCTCATGTTGCTGATTTGAACAGGAGTACAAGACACACAAATGCGCGTGATGCACGCCAGACACTTTGCTATATACAAATGTGACGTAAGATGGGTTAAAACAGTGATCTAAAGTTACCGGAGAAAAATAATTCTGCTTCTTTACAATGGAATATAGTAAGATACGCGTGATTCATGGTTATCTTTCTCTGATATCCATGGTGATTTGTGGAAAGCTAATATTATCATTGTCTTAGAGGCTGATGAAAATCGACGGTTGTGACCGTTGTAAGTGGAAAAGGTGACGAAGATGCTTAATATGAATTGGAAAAGATTACTTCTGAAAGGAACAATTTTTTCCACTGGTAGTGTATTTATATTAGCTTCAAATTATTGTTATGTTTTTTGTTTCTGGTGGTTATTTGTTTATTTTTTTATTTTTTATAAAGTGAAGAATCTGTTGAAGCTCGAAACATTTAAGCCCAACATTTAGTGCCGTTCAATTACATTTATGGTAATTATTATTAGGCTTATTGATTATAAAGAACTTACCATTTAGTTTAATAAAAGAAGTAGAAAAGACACAGAACAACTGAATTCTAACCATTGAAGAATTTAGAAATGATAGAAATCCAAGCATGTATTGCCCTCGCTATATTCTACCAGTAATCATGATAGATATTTGTGCAATATTTATTATTGGTTATTGTAATCATATGTCCACATGTAATTCAACCCTGATTTCTAAATTTCATCCTTGTGTGAGTTTCATTAGGCGATATGATTACATCCAAGATTGTGTATATCATTGTCTTCCGTCAACTTTGTGTTGTTGGTGACATCCAGAGTCAGGTTCTCACATCACTGATACCTTCTGATGGGTGTTCTCATTTTTCCCTCAGCGTTACTTCTATACACATCCGACCTCTTCAAACACTTTCATGATTATGGGAGCATCAGTTTTTTTAATAATCAAGAAAGATAAAATCTACCGCTGTTTTTCTTATTGATCTTTTAGTGTTTGTGAGTCGTCGAGAGCATTCAACTTTCTGCCTATTCCATCCAGTGCCGTGAAGGAAGATCATTGACTGGAAATGCATACATGCATTTTGAAAGGAGTCATTATGTTTATTAGAACTTTCTGGTATTTTTCACGTTATTGAAACCTTGTGATGATTTGAAATATTATTTAGAGCCATTTGTTGATTTTTCACAGCTTTCTAAACAACGAAACAGAAAATTGAGACTAAATAGCTAATTAAAGTTGGTGCATAGTTATACTATAATACGTAGCAGGATATTGTTTCGTTCGCTTTAATATGGAGATTTAAACTTTTGAACTTTGCAAACAGTGGATGATTCACACTCGACTAACTTTGCAAAAAGGTGTCTCTTTGAAGCAAACACTATGTCAAAGTCTTAACAACAAAAGCTCGACCTTTAGGGTAAAGTTCATTTACATCCGATATGGATGCTATAAAAGGTGGCTAAATCGTTCCTTTAGCACACAATACCAATAGAGGGTTTCTTGCAACTAGATTGTGCAGTCAAACTATTTGTGACCTGACGGGAGGTAAATATGTTTTGTTATATTGCAATAATGCATTATCTTCATCCTTTAATAATTAACATAATTTTTGTTCAGAAAGTGAGCCATCTTTATGAATCATAAGTTTGTACGATCAGTTTAGATGGCTCCATATTATTGATGTTATAAATTACGATCGCTTTAATTCGATGCAGAGAAGAACAGAACAAAATGGTAACTTATTCTGTTACGAATGTAATTAGCAAGACAAGATTAGTGAATGGAAAGGCATGGGATTTGGAGATTCTCAAATGGCAGTAATGAAGAGGAAGAATTAGAGAGAATTGGCTGTAAAATTCATCTGTGACGCCCCAACGACCTCTTGGGTTAAGGGTTTGATGATGATGATGATGATGTTGATGGTGATGTTGATGATGATGATGACGACGACGACGAAGACGATGACGATGAATTAACATCACCTAATCCTTAATTGTACTTTCTATAGAAACGACACTCAAAAACATCAGAGATTACATTTATTTTCTGCACATTATAACTTTAATCTATTCTAACAATGTCGCTTGTGTGACATCGATTTTTTAGCTGTGAACTACAAACATTTTTTAGCAGCCAAATATATTGTTTCTATAAATATAACATGTATACGGATCTTCAATACAAAATGCGTTTCACAACACTATATGAGTTACTATTATATCTTTTATTTTTAAGGTTTTTGCATCATGGAGTGGAAAGTAATTTTCATTCAATCTCTTTTGATACTGTTGGTGCATAGCAAAGTGACCAATGCCTGCACATGCCACATGCTCCGATGGGAAGAGGCATTGTGTCAAAAAGTCGACAAAATAGGTTGGTGAAACAAAATAAACTTGTATGTTTTCCGTTTGACACTAATACGAAAACAATAAGAATTTGAATAAATTTAAGGCTGGTGGTGGTGATAGTTGCTGTGGTAAATTATTTAATGTTATTACTGTTTACACTGCTTCTAATGCTTTTAATAATACTGCCCGCACTATTGTCACTACACATGTTACAATTACTCTTACAAAGGCTCCGATATATAAAGAATATCAGTACAACTACGATTAATCCTACCTCTATTAGTAGTACCATAATCGAAAAGTCTTTATTCTCCTATATGTTAATTAAGACAAGTTTGATGGATTTTCGATGTCAGTCATCTATACGCATACAACTTGACTCAGACAAGGATGTTAGCGTAGCCATTAATAGAAAATAAATGAAACATTAATAAGTTAGTTGTTCCAAGATGCCAATCTTATTTAGAGCTATGGATAAAACGGACGGCATGAAAATATGGTACCTTTTTTATTGCATCTGTCCGGTGGTACATGATGCAACTATGCTTCTGAAGTGACAAAGATATTTCAGTGTGTTGCCTGTCATACAGCCACCTAATTTTATACGGTTCTCGTTTTAAAACGGCCATATGTGCGCATTAAACAATTGCATCGGGACAAGGATGATAGCGTAGCTATTACTAGTAAATAATTGAAACAATAATCAATTACTTCACCCAAGATACTAAATGTATTTAAAGCTATGGATAAATGGACATCAAAATATTTTTTTATTTTTATTGTGACACATTAACCATTTTTGCTTCTTCTGTGACGAAGAGATATGTCTAGTATCAGTACACATTATAAATATAAGTTTCCATACAATGAAGATATCGTGTGATAGAGAATATAATAGATCCAAACGATTTCCTGGAAATTATTATGATGAACATATTCAAATAGTTCCTAATATCTCAAATGTATTTTGTATCTACATAAATCAATAATGACTTCCAGTTCGATCTACTTGACTTTTTAAAATGTCGGACATGGTGATTGGTGACGTGGTGTCGCTGTTTTCCCAATAAAAATGGACTAAGTAACATGAGGAAAAGACGTAACGTGCTCATAAGAGTGAAATTAGGTTATTTCATAATTTTGGAAGGAAACTGCGTCATTTCAGATTTAAACGTTTGAGATCTCACACGGTATTCAAGCAAGTTATCTTTTTCTGCCAAATCTTTGCCAGGAACAGGCTTTGTACCATATTGCATTGCCTACCAATGAGTTAATATTGGATGAGTTGTTTATAGCTATTTGGTCCATTTTGAATCTAGTTTGAATTCTCGGCCAATGAAGAAACAGAAACTATGTGTTCAAAGAGTTAAAATGTGAACATGGTCGATTGAGAATAAAGATAATGATTTTACTGCAGAAATATGCCTAAATACATTGTCCGTCATCTTGTTTCTTTCCAAGAATGGGTAGCTATCTATCACATATTAATTAAAAAATGACCTCAATCTGAGACAAACACTACTTAACCAATGGCAAAATCTAAGTATATCAGCAGCAAAAACAATTTGAAAACATAGTCGATAACATTTTTATCATTATAATACACACAAGAGCAAAATACATCTTAAATACCAGCCTAGCTGATTTATGTGCTTTATAAGGCAAATGAGCATGGGAAGTTTGCTACCCATTTAACTTTGCACATTAACTGGATAATATATATTTATCATTGTCCATTGTTTGAATTATAATGAATTATTAAATGCTACGAAATTCAGTTTTTATAAGGCCATTAGACACATCGAGGGAACATGTAACCAGGTAACCAATTCTCATCATTCTAGTATAATCACATTCAAAAGTGTGTGCCTCATCTAATTAGTCATATTGATTTAATTATAACATAAAGATGTAGAAGGATATTATATTGTACTATGAATAATGCCTTCGTAACCCTAATACTAAAGCATTATAATAAGAAATATCTTTTCGCAGCTTGAAACTCCATGACACTAAATGCAACAAACTTTGATAAAACATTGTTAATGCATCCAAATGTACCAAAGTGCATCCGGTTACCAGGACGTGGGAAAGAAACACTAACACATGCATACAAGCAGCACACAAACCCAAAGATACAAAACACATACAAATATATACATACATACACAAATCATAGGAGCCCTTTTCAAGCTCACTGGATCCAGCAAGGTATCACGTGTGGCAGGGATTGATTGAGACAGATGTAATAAATTGGCGACGAATTGTGCAAAACTAGTAGTTAACTAGCCTGAGTGCTTTCGACCCTTGATTAGTCTTTTTCATATATATATATATATATATATATATATATATATATATATATATATATATATATATATATATATATATATATATATATATATATATATATATATATATATATATATATTAGGTAGAGATATATTTTGGTTGTGCAAGTCAGAACAATTCAAGTTATATTTTGATAATCTTTCTCCGTTATGATTATCTACTACAGTCGTCATAGCAACTATTATGAGTGTGCAACGTCTAAACCATCAAGGATATATTGTTGCTGAAGGAGGTTTGGCTTCAAACGGAAGATACTTCATGCATCTTGTCAGATTAATCAAAGTGAGTAAATAAGTCTACATTTGTGTGCCTTTAATTCCATTACATCAATTAGACGTTGTTTTTCACATGTAATATCGACATTATTATATCCTCATTTCTGTCTTCGTTAGCATTACATTGTCAGAATATTGCAGCATTTTACGATACTAACACTTCATCGTGAATGCACGTGCACGACCCGTATGCCTAAAATACTATAATGTATTAGGAACTACCTTTTACAAAAACTGTGCATTCTTTAAGTAGACGCCTTTTGGTTAACTGCTTAGATATGTTTGAATTAACTAAAGAAGCTGTTTCGATAATTCTAAGCATAGGTGATAACGTCAAAGATGTGGAAGATATATATGAGTCAGAAATGAAAAGCGCACGAATGAACTAGATACATGCATGGTAAGTAATAAACGTGAGAGATGGAGTAAATGAGAACAAAACACGTTCTAATTATTGAAATAGTTATTAAGAAAATTCTTCGTAAATGTTCGTATATAGAGTGGTTTAGTAATTCCTGTTTTATAGATCAATAGCATAGAAATCATATTGAGGCCACCGTCTGTAGCGTACGTAACAGAGACGTACCATTTTTAAGGCAAAGTACAAAAATTCCTAAACATGTTAACTGAACATTTTGGTAGTAAAGTATGAGACTCAGAGCCAATTATCCAAGACGATGAAGATTCTTATTTATTGTGGCTGAATGGTCTGTCATACAGTAGCTACTTTGAAATGGTTCAAGCTAACGTATTTGATACAAAGTATCTGATTTATGATAGCGATAGACGCCTTAGATGTCATAACATAGCTGGATTCTCTACAAATAGCATGGAAGTAATAAGGCATAAACATGTCATCCTTAGCTTGTGCTAGAAATGTAAACAAATATGCTTTAATTTTTGCATCTTGAATCTCCACAAACTGAACTTTCAAAATTAGTTCTGCAAATCATAATTACAGGATCTATGTCATGGGTTTTAAAACGTGACTACACAACTTGAAATTGTACTGAATTTTCCTCTTTATTGCACTCAAAAGCATCTGTCTGATTATATCAAATGAAAGAATACATATTGTTCACACATATTTCCAAACATTCAAAGGCAGGACAGAACACATGCAGCTGAATTCCGATACCTTCCTTCCTATTCAAATCACAAGTACTTCTTGTAGAACTGATACAGTCAGTTCAGACAATAATCAGATGAATTGAGTAGAAACAACAAAAGGAAGCAAGAGCAACTTATTAGCCCATCTGGAAATATTGTTGCAATACGCATTCATTCACAGCATGACCAAATTTAGATGTTAAGTAGACCGAAAGGACAATTCATTTTGAAGCGCGCGACGAAATTGAAAATTGCAGGGCGGTGCGGTGGTATTTAGGCATGAATATTGAGGTTGTGTATATTTTTAAGCGGAAAATCAATCACTTTGTTTGAAGTGGTGCATTTTGTATAATTAAGCATTAGGTAGAATCTGAAAATTAGTATTGCTACATGAAGTGGCTCGTACAGAAGTAACAAGAGTGAAGCTAAGAAGCTTTGTAAAATTTAACAAACAAATTATTTCTCTAGAAAACAAGGTATAAGTGAGAAAAAGACTTACGGTTTATGAATCAATTACAGAATGTAATCTAAGAATTAAAAGATATAAGTCCTATCAATTAAAAGTCCTATATTAATCACAGTTCGAATCCCGATGAAATTCAAAGATAGAAGGTGTTGTCGTCTTCGATGATCTATCTTGTACTGATGTGTCAACAGTTCTTTGTTGAATCACAAAGAAATAATATTGCAGTTTTGAATTCCTAACCAAATTTTAATAAATGTTTTTGTCCCAGAATTCTGATGAGCACTAGTATTTTCCAGGGAAAATAAATCACCAATTCCGAACAAATAAATTAAAGTCAAACTGGACACAATAAAACACCATTCAAATTCATTGTTTTAAAATTCACCTCAGTTGATTCTTATGATAATATGAGTGTTTTTAACTCACTTTAAACAAAAAACATTCACGGAATTCGCTCACGTGACCACCTTGTAAAAGATTGTGGAAACGTTTTTACACGTCTAAAGTTACTATTGTATAGCCTTAGCTAAAATAAATGATTTTTACACAAGAAAATAATAATAAAAGAGTTGTTTACTCCAAAGCTGTCACTGGTTCTAAATCTAGGTCAGCAAAGAATATAATGTTTCAGACTGCTGGGTTTTTATCAGGTTAAACATAACTGAATTGAACTTATAAAAAGCAAATAAAATCTAGCAGACAGAATTATAAGTACAATAACATGTCATGGAATAAAAAAATTTAAACTAACAAACAAATAATGTAATTACATACACATAACAATATATTACAAAACTGCCAATTCACTTGTATGCAGCAATATGAACTAGTTTTCTCGGATAAATACTTCACTTCCAAAGGTCGTGCAGTATTAATCGGAAAACGATCGTTCATATTTTCCCATACAATTGTAGTCACCTAATAATAATAATTTCCCTTGTTACAGAAGACAATGCCTAATGAAATCAGAATTCATCATTTAACGCCCATCTAATTATCTCCATCATAAAGCAAACTAGAATATTTAAGGTGAGGAAGGAAGGAACTGTTATACAGCAACTTCTTAATAATAATATGGTATGCATCACATTAACAATTTACACCTATTTGATCTATCAACAAAAAAGGGTCAATGTGCACAGAATACATTTAAGCTAATATAGTACTCATTTCAATTTATGTTTTACGATTTCATGGTACTTTTATGCTAAGCAAGATTGTGGTTATTTTTAGTTGTTGCTTAATGAATAGAATAATAATATTCTGAAGACATACAACTTTAAACAAAACACACAAACTCTTACATATATATATATATATATATATATATATATATATATATATATATATATATATATATATATATATATATATATATATATATATATATATATGCTGGCTAATTGAATAGTCATTATAGATGACGTTTTCTAAAAAAATCTTTAATAGTGAATCCCGAAAAATTATCATGAAAACTACACCCTATCGAACAATATATTCAATAAATAAAAATAATTAATAACAATAATAAAATTAGCACAGACCATAAAGATTATCATGTCAGCAGAATGTTTACATATATATATATATATATATATATATATCTATATATATATATATATATATATATATATATATATATATATATATATATATATATGAAAAGAATACAAATCATATGAGTTATAATAGTATATATATTTCTCCACCAAAAGCAAATGAAAACAGTGAATGGAAGAAATTTCTCCAAAGAGTGGTTGAACGATATATTAGTGTGTTTTTCATAAGACGACCACAGTTAATTTTCAAACATAGCTTACAAAGGGATATTTTCTATATCCTTTATCATGTTCTTAAAAATAATCTAGTTATTATTGACAGCGTATGGACAGTATAAGTCTTTTTTAAAGTGTATCATGTAATTGAAACATAAAGTGTGACTCAGTGGTAATTAAGTCTCAGACAGTGATTGAAAATATCATTGACAAGATATCACCTGCAGAGTCTAAGAATTGTATTTGTTGCTTTATGACTTAAAGAGTATGCATTTGGAATATCTAACACGCAGAATGCGTGTCTCCATCCAATCTGAATGAATCAAACAGTGTTATTATTGACTGCGTATGGACAGTATAGGTCTATTTTAAAGTGTATCATGTAATTGAAACATAAAGTGTGACTCAGTGGTAATTAAGTCCCAGACAGTGATTCATAACATCATTGACAAGATATCACCTGCAGAGTCTAAGAATTGTATTTGTTGCTTCATGACTTAAAGTGTATGCATTTTGGAATATCTAAGACGAATAATACGTGTCACCTTCCAATCTGAATGAATCAATCAGTCTCTTCAACTTGATGGTATCAGGTGGACAGTGAAAAATAATGCGTCATGTCTTGAGCTTGGATGCCATGCTGTTATGAATATTACTGAATTTTCTTTTTGATATTATTATAAATTAAAAGAGAGACCACGTTTTCAAGGATATTGAAAGACGACATATTTCTCATCCCATAATATAATTGGGCAATTATCTACTATTGAGTTGAATGATCCCACGTGTCCTGTCTGAATAATAATAATAATAATATTTCAATTCCCACGAAAGTAAAAGTTATGAAAGAAAAACGTGGTATTAGGATTGAAACGCGCAACCTTAATTTTGTAATGCACACAGGAAAGATAACTTGACCCATTGCTTTTAATTGTACTTTAACTTTATTATTTCAGAATGGACATAATAAATTAGTCGTGCGAAATGGCAAATTCACAATGATATTCCCGCTTGATTTCAATTTGTGTGGACTTCATTTGACCGTAGGCCAGACATATCTTATTGCTGGTAAGCTATATAACTACAAAAACTCAAGAGCTTTCTCGTTATACTTTATGACGTGATGCATATGTTCACCTGTCGAGTCTTTGAACAGATAAGATGCACAGACACACACATAAACAGACACAAAAGGTGAGAGAGAAAATATGTGACAAAATATATCCGAAACGTTCCATTATGGTTTTGCCAATGTTGATTCCAGTTGCTGCTTTTTACAACTGCGAGAATTCTCCTTACATTACGGTTAACTTTTGATACACATACTGGTAGGAGATTTATAGGCCACTGATGCTATATATTAATTAATGTCAGATGAAAAAGTCTGTTAATAAACCTAGTGAAACCGTATATTGAAAGACACGCAAACAATGACAAAAGTTTGCAATGTCTTCTTCTGGAGTTAAACATATTCACTATTTTAATAGAAGAGGTTAACGCTTGTGTTCCAGTTGCTAAGTATGAGACGTAAAGGTGATGCGGACATTGTGCTGAGTTCTTTTTGTCTTCAGTCACATCAACCATATATCGATGCATATTCTCTTTCTTTTTTTTAAAATTCATTCGTTAATCTCGTAAAATTCATACACTATGGTTATAGCGTATATAAATTCTAGCTCAATGTATTTCTAAAACACACATATTTTCCACCTTAGGCGGTTGAAAATAACTCAGTGATAAAGAACAAGCAACCTTAATTAAAATGGCAGAATATTGGTAATAGTGAGAGAAGAATTGTCCTACAATTATGCAGTTCAAAAGTACTTTTATATTTCTCAGGATAATACATGCAAATACAACGATTTCTGAATAATACTTTAAGTATAACTTAATAACAGATCAAAGAGGAAATAACAAAAAAATTTAACAAAAGGTATTAGATTAGATATGCGACATATAAATTGAAACCATAAACACAGAAAAGGAATTAATACACCAAATAATAGCAACACAATAGATAGAGAGATAAATAGATAGACAGATATATATATATATATATATATATATATATATATATATATATATATATATATATATATATATATATATATATATATATATATATATATATATATATATATGTATATATATATATATATATATATACATACAGATAGATAGATAGATAGATAGATAGATAGATAGATAGATAGATAGATAGATAGATAGATAGATAGATAGATAGATAGATAGATAGATAGATAGATAGCGGTTATTGGGTAATTGTTTCTATTTCAGGGACTGTGCTTTCCAACAGCGATATTCTTTACAGCAACAAATGTCAATTAATAATTTCTCAGGAAGCATTCAACAGCGACATCTGGTCGATTCTATCCGGAAAAATTGCCCTTAACTGCTGAAATCTTTAAGATCCGTTTGTCATGAAAGATCAATTGAATAAAATATAATAAAACAATGAGTCAACTTTAATGTGTTTGTCTTATCTGACTGACCCGTCTTTATCTATCTATCTATCTATCTATCTATCTATCTATCTATCTATCTATCTATCTATCTATCTATCTATCTATCTATCTATCTATCTATCTATCTATCTATCTATCTATATATCTATATATATATATATATCTCTATCTATATCTATATATATATATATATATATATATATATATATATATATATATATATATATTGGTATCTACCTTAAGCTTTTGTTCTTCTTTGTATCTGAGCACAATATTAAAATACTTTCCTAGGTCATAATTTAAACATGAACATTAACCGCCAAACGATGTTGACAATCAATCACCTTTGGAGTTGGCATGTGAAGCATATATCTGTGCAAAGTATTGAAATGTATTTTGAATAGACATATCGTTACTGTCATTGAAGTACGAAAATTCTCTGCTACGTGTAATTCTCGATATATTATTATATATTATATTAGATATACTCTCATTTTAGGTTAAGGTCTTCTATCGACGCATGATTTGTATGCATTATCACGTGTTATTTCCCTCCCACAACTTTCCCGCTATTTATATATTGTACATTTGAACGTGGCAATCATAATTAAAATTGTGAACGAAAATGTTCAATCTAACTATTTGTATTTTTCATTTTGGGATCAGGTCCATTTGTTCAAAGTCCCCAAGAATGTAAAATAATCATTCTAAATGAAAATTATGCTAAATCATAAACAATTAACTCAAGCTCTAGTATATATTTTCTTTACAATTTAAATACGCATGTAATCACTCCAAAACAGTCAATCAGACACAAAAGTCAAACATACAATAGAAATTAAATATATATAACAATATCTTTGAACGCATGCATACATAATTAATACTGTATTAAGACACTTAAGAATATTTAATTTTTCTTTGAGTGTAAAAATCAAATGAAAATTAACTATATGTAAGACAATGTACTAAATATTTTGTCCTATCTATATCTTGTAGCTAAATAGGAAACTGCTTCATAACTGACCAACTGTAAGAACCATTGATACAGTGTTGAGGTGAATTATTGATCATTGAACATTTTAACTATCAAACTATATTTCCGATCCCATTATCAACATTTATTTAGGCAGTAGTTCATTTCTTCTTAAAATAACAATCGAGTAATGGTACACCGAATATTTGGAATGTAACTATTATAGAATCTTACAATAGAAGGATTGGAAAGATTTGCGTTCTCTATCATCTCCAATGTACATCCTAATTTTTTCCAATAATTTGTGGAGTATTAAATAGACAATCTCATTAGGGTAATAATTTAATATTGAATTTCTGAAAGAAGTTGAATAATGTCCAGCCTTTGAGAGCCTTGTTGATCAAAATCTGCATATTATTAAACGAATTTCATAAATTTAATATTAAATCGTTACCCATTTGTAATTTGGGTCAGTTTTTATTTCAGTGAAAATTATTTCGGTAGAAAGAAGAACGAATAATTTCGTTCCCTCTGACAGACGGAACACCTTTAATTGATTACACATATAGTCCCGAACAAAGCTGGAAAAAGTAGATTGTACTCTTTTTTAACAAATTATACATGAATGAAAAAGCTCCCTATCGAATAAACAGAATGACGACTAAATGATTGGTCACAACAGAATGATCAATGCGATCTGATGATGCCAAATTGTTTGATACTATACACGGTACAGTAGGCCGACAGTAAAGTACACGATTATCCCAAAATATCTATTTCAGAACTAAACGTTACATGTTTGCAATTTTTATGTGACATAGGATCACGGGATGCAAAAATTCCCACATTTACTGCAATGCATTTGTGACCGGATATTTGCAGTGTTTGATTTTAAACAATTGACTGTACAGAAGACGTCAACAAATTTCAAGTTCAAGTATTGTTATAAATAGAGCGTATTTCATTGACAATTCGTTCTAAATGAAATCTTTTAGCTTTAACAATGTAACAGGGGTGGATTTCTGATTTTACAACAGAATACTTCATAGTGATACAAATAAAATGTTAATGGATGCATGAAATGAATGAGAAAATAATTTTGATAATATATGCGGGCAAAAGATTTAAATATTTGACAATTTAACACAATCCTGATGAACCTAATAATGCAATCTAATTTGAATCTAAATAAATGAGATTACACAATATAAAGACAGAGGTTAATAATTCTCTTTAATTTCACACAACCAAGATAATTATGTGTTTACTCAAATAGCAAAAAATGATGTACTTTGGTCATAATGTAAAATGCGTTCACTCAAATAGTGAAAACTGAGGTAATTGCTCAAATAGTAAAATGATGAAAATAAAGGGACAGATATACAAAATATCGTTACGGTCCTATAACTATAAAGTGAATTATTAACCTCTGTCTTTATATTGTGTAATCTCATTTATTTAGATTAAAATTAGATTGCATTTTTAGGTTCATCAGGATTGTGTTAAATTGTCAAATATTTAAATCTGTTGCCCGCATATATTATCAAAATTATTTTCTCATTCATTTCATGCATCCATTAACATTGTATTTGTATCACTATGAAGTGTTCTATTGTAAAATCAGAAATCGAGCCCTATTACATTGTTAAAGCTAAAAGATTTCATTTAGAAAGAATTGTCAATGAAATACGCTCTATTGATATCAATGCTTGAACTTGAAATTTGTTGACGTCTTCTGTACAGTCTATTGTTTAAAATCAAACACTGCAAATATCCGGTCACAAATGCATTGCAGTAAATGTGGTAATTGTTGCATCCCGTAATCCTATTTCACATAAAAATTGCAAACATGTAACGTTTAGTTCTGATATAGACATTTTAGGATAATAGTGTACTTTACTGTCGGCTACTGTAACGTGTATAGTATCAAGCAATTTGGCATCATCAGATCGCATTGATCATTCTGTTTTGAAAAATCATTTAGTCGTCATTCTGTTTATTCGGAAGAAAGCTTTTTCATTCATTTATAATTTGTCAAAAAAAGTAAAAACTACTATTTACAGATTTGTTCGGGACTATATTTTATGTGTAATCAATTAAAGGTGTACCGTCTGTCACCAACGCTCTCAAAGACTGGACATTATTGCACTTCTTTCACAAGTTCCATTTAAATCATTACCTTATTGAGATTGTCTATTTAATACTCCACAAATTGTTGGAAAACATTACGATGTACACTGGAGATCATAGAGAACGCAAATCGTTCCAATCCTTCTATTATAAGAAGATACTTTAATAGTTACATTCCAAATATTCGGTGTACCATTACTCGATTGTTATTTTAAGATGAAATGAACTACTGCCTACATAAATGTTGAAAATGGGATCGGATATATAGTCTGATAGTTAGAATGTAAAATGATCAATAAGTCACCTCAAAACTGTATCAATGGTTCTTACAGTTGGACAGTTATAAAGCACTGTTTCATATTTAGCTACAAGATATAGATAGGACAAAATATTTAGTATACTATCTTACATATAGTTAATTTTCATTTGATTTTTACAATAAAAAAATTAAATATTCTTAGGTGTCTTAATACAGTATTAATTATGTATACATGCGTTCAAAGATATTATTATATATATTTAAGTTCTATTGTATGTTTGACTTTTGTCTCTGATTGACTGTTTTATAGTGAGCACATGCGTATTTAAATTGTAAAGAAAATATATATTAGAGCTTGAGTTAATTGTTTATGATTTAGCATAATTTGTCATATAGAATGATTATTTTACATTTCTGGGGACTTTGAACAAATGGACCTGATCCAAAAATGAAAAATACAAATAGTTAGATTGAACATTTTCGTTCACAATTTTAATTATGATTGACACGTTCAAATGTACAATATATAAATAGCAGGAAAGTTGGAGGGAAATAACACGTAATAATGCATACAAATCATGCGATGAGAGAAGATCTTAACATAAAAAGATAGATTATATAATATAATATAACGAGAATTACACGTAGCAGAGAAATTTCCTATTTCATTGACAGTAACGATATGTCTATTTAAAATACATTTCAATACCTTGCACAGATATATGCTTCACATGTCAACTCCAAAGGCGATTGATTGTCAACATCGTTTGTCGAATAAGGTTCATGTTTAAATTATGACCTAGGAAAGTATTTTAATCGTGTGCTCAGATACAAAGAAAGAACAATAGCTTGATATATATATATATATATATATATATATATATATATATATATATATATATATATATATATATATATATATATATATATATATATAGCTAAATAGATAAAGAAAAATCAGGTCAGATAAGACAAACACATTAAAGATGACTCATTGTTTTATTATATTTGTTTCAAGTGATCTTTCATGATAAACGGATCGTAAAGACTTCAGCAGTTAAGGGCAATTTTTCCGGATAGAATCGATATGATCCCGTTGTTGAAGGCTTCCTGAGAAATTATTAATTGACACATGTTGCTGTAAAGAATATCGCTGTTGGGAAACACAGTCCCTTCAGACAGGTCACGTGGTATCATTCAACTCAATAGTAGTTCATTGTCCAATTATATTATGGGATGAGAAGTATGTCGTCTTTCAATATCCTTGAAAACGTGGTCTCTCTTTTGCTTTAAAATAATATCAAAAAGAAAATTCAGTAATATTCATAACAGCATGACATCCAAGCTCAAGACATGACGCGTTATTTTTCACTGTCCACCTGATACCATCAAGTTGAAGAGACTGTTTGATTCATTCAGATTGGAAGGTGACACGTATTATTCGTCTTAGATATTCCAAATGCATACACTTTAAGTCATGAAGCAACAAATACAATTCTTAGACTCTGCAGGTGATATCTTGTCAATGATGTTATGAATCACTGTCTGGGACTTAATTACCACTGAGTCACACTTTATGTTTCAATTACATGATACACTTTAAAATAGACCTATACTGTCCATACGCAGTCAATAATAACTAGATTATTTTTAAAGAACATGATATAGGATATAGAAAATATCCCTTTGTAAACTATGTTTGAAAATTAACCATGGTCGTCTTATAAAAAACACTAATATATCGTTCAACCACTCTTTGGAGAAATTGCTTCTATTTATTATTTTCATTTGTCTTTGGTGGAGAAGTACATACACTATTATACCCCATATGATTTGTATTCTTTTCATATATATATATATATATATATATATATATATATATATATATATATATATATATATATATATATATATAATATATATATATATACTCTTCTGACATGAGAATCTTTTTGGACTGTGCTAATTTTATTATCGTTATTAATAATTTTTATTTTGTCTTTCAAAATATGACTTTCTTAGTTTCAAGATTACGTTTTCATTGCATATGTTGATCGAAAGGGTGAAAGTTGTACGATAATTTTTCGTTTTTCGTGATTTCCTATTATAGATTTTTTTTTTAGAAAACGTCATCTATAACGACTATTCAATTAGCCAGCGTGTATATATATATATATATATATATATATATATATATATATATATATATATATATATATATATATATATATATATATATATATCTGTGTATCTGTGTGTGTTTTTGTTTAAATTTTAATGTCTTCAGAACAATATGATTCTATTCATTAAGAAACAGCTAAAAATAACCACAATCTTACATAGCATAAAAGTACCCTGGAATCGTAAAACATAAATTGAAATGAGTACTATATTAGCTGGAATGTATTATGTGCACATTGACCATTTTATTGATTAATTAACTCGGTGTAAATTGTTAATGTGATGTATACGATATTATTTGTAAGAAGCTGCTGTATAACAGTTCCTTCCTTCCTCACCTTAAATATTCTAGTTTGCTTTATGATGGAGATAATTAGATGGCCGTTAAATGATGAATTCTGATTTCAATAGGCATTGTCTTCTGTAACAAGGGAAATTATTATTATTAGGTGACTACAATTGTATGGGAAAATATGAACGATCTTTTTCGGATTAATAATGCACGACCTTTGGAAATGAAATGTTTATCCAAGAAAACTAGTTCATATTTCTGCATACAAGTGAATTGACCGTTTTATAATATACTGTTATGTGTATGTAATTACATTATTTGTTTGTTAGTTTAAATTTTTATTTTATTCCATGACATGTTATTGTACTTATAATTCTGTCTGCTATATTTTATTTGATTTTAATAAATTCAATTCAGTTATGTTTAACCTGATAAAAACCCAGTAGTCTGAAACATTATATTCTTTGCTGACCTAGATTTAGAACCAGTGACAGCTTTGGAGTAAACAACTCTTTTATTATTATTTTCTTGTGTAAAAATCATTATTTTAGCTAAGGCTATACAATAGTAAGTAACTTTAGACGTGTAAAAACGTTTCCACAATCTTTTACAAGGTGGTCACGTGACCGAATTCCGTGAATGTTTTTGTTTAAAGTGAGGCAAAAAAACTCATATTATAATAAGAATCAACTGAGTTGAATTTTAAAACTTTGAAGCTGAATGGTGTTTTATTGTGTCCAGTTTGACTTTAATTTATCTATGGTTTGGAATTGGTGATTTATTTTCCCTGGGAAACACTAGTGCTCATCAGAATTCTGGGGAAAAAAACATTTATTGAAATTTAGTTAGAAATTCTAAACTGCAATATTTTTTCTTTGTGATTCAACAAAGAACTGTTGTCACATCAGTACAAAGTAGATCATCGAAGACGTCAACACCTTCTATCTTTGAATTTCATCGGGATTCGAACTGTGATTAATATATGACTTTTTTATAGGACTTATAGCTTCAATTCTTAGATTCCATTCTGTAATTGATTTATAAACCGTAAGTCTTTTTCTCACTTATACCTTGTTTTCTAGAGAAATAATGTTTTTGTTAAATTTTACAAAGCTTCTTAGCTTCACTCTTGTTACTTCTATACGAGACTCTTCATGTAGCAATACTAATTTTCAGATTCTACCTAATGCTTAATTATACAAAATGCACCACTTCAAACAAAGTGATTGATTTTCCGCTTAAAAATATACACAACCTCAATAATAATGCATAAATACCACCACCCTGCAATTTTCAATTTCTTCGCGCGCTTCAAAATGAATTGTCCTTTCGGTCTACTTAATATCTAAATTTAGTCAAACTGTGAATGAATGCGTATTGCAGCAATATTTCCAGATAAGCTATTAAGTTGCTCTTGCTTCCTTTTGTTGTTTCTACTCAATTCATCTGATTATTGTCTGAACTGAACTGTCAATTCTACAAGAAGTACTTGTGATTTGAATAGGAAGGAAGGTATCGCGATTCAGCTGCATGTGTTCTGTCCTGTCATTGAATCTTTGGAAATATAATGTGTGAACAATATGTGTTCTTTCATTTGGAATTATCAGACAGATGCTATTGAGTGCAAGAAAGAGGAAAATTCAGTACAATTTCAAGTTGTGTAGTCACGTTTTAGAACCCATGACATAGATCATGTAATTCTGATTTGCAGAACTAATTATGAAAGTTCAGTTTGTGGAGATTCAAGATGCAAAAATTAAAGCTTATTTGTTTACATTTCTAGTACAGGCTAAGGATGACATGTTTATTCTTTATTACTTCCATGCTATTTTTAGAGAATCCAGCTATGTTATGACATCTGAGGCGTCTGTCGCTATCATAAATCAGACAATTTGTATCAAATACGTTAGCTTGAACCATTTCAAAGTAGCTACTGTATGACAGACCATTCAACCACAATAAATAAGAATCTTCATCCTCTTGGATAACTGGCTCTGAGTCTCATACTTTTCTACCAAAATGATCAGTTAACATGTTTAGGAATTTTTGTACTTTGCCTTAAAAGAAATGGTACGTCTCTGATACGTACGCTACAAACCGTGCCCTCATTATGATTTCTATGCCATTTATCTATAAACCAGGAACGACTAAACCACTCTATATAGGAACATTTACGAAGAATTTTCTTAATAACTGTTTCAATAATTAGATCTTGTTTTGTTCTCAATTACTCCATCTCTCACGTTTATTGCTTACCATGCATGTATCAAGTTCATTCAAGCGCTTTTCATTTCTGAATCATATATATCTTCCACATCTTTGACGTTATCATCTATGCTTAGAATCAATGAAACAGCTTCTTTAGTTAATTCAAACATATCTAAGCAGTTAACCAAAAGGCGTCTACTTAAAGAGTGCACAGTTTGTGTAAAAGGTAGTTCCTAATACATTATAGTATTTTAGGCATACGGCACAATGAAGTGTTAGAATCGTAAAATGCTGCAATATTCTGACAATGTAATGCTAACGAAGACAAAAATGAGCATATAATAATGTCGATATTACATGTGAGAAACAACGTCTAATTGATGTAATGGAATTAAAGGCATACAAATGTAGACTTATTAACTCACTTTGATTAATCTGACAAGATGCATGAAGTATCTTCCGTTTGAAGCCAAACCTCCTTCAGCAACAATATATCCTTGATGGTTTAGACGTTGCACACTCATAATAGTTGCTATGACGACTGTAGTAGATAATCATAACGGAGAAAGATTATCAAAATACAGCAAAGTGTCTGACGTGCATCACGCGCATTTGTGTGTCTTGTACTCCTGTTCAAATCAGCAATCCTAGATATATACTTGATGGTTTAGACGTTGCACACTCATAATAGTTGCTATGACGACTGTAGTAGATAATCATAACGGAGAACGTTTATCAAAATATACCTTGAATTGTTCTGAGTTTCGCAATCAAACTAAATCTCTAACTATATATATATATATATATATATATATATATATATATATATATATATATATATATATATATATATATATATATATATATAAGAAAAAAACCAATCAAGAGTCGAAAGCGCTCAGGCTAGTTAACTACTAGTTTTGCACAGTTCGTCGTCAATTTATTGGATCTGTCTCAATCAATCCCTGCCACACGTGATTCATTGCTGGATCCAGTGAGCTTGAAAAGGGCTCCTATGATTTGTGTATGTATGTATATATCTGTGTGTGTTTTGTATCTTTGTGTTTGTGTGCTGCTTGTATGCATGTGTTAGTTTTTCTTTCCCACGTCGATGTAACCGGATGCACTTTGGTAAATTTGGATACATTAACGATGTTTTATCAAAGTTTGTTGCATTTAGTGTCATGAATTTTCATGCGGCGAAAAGATATTTCTTATTCTAATGCTTTAGTATTAGGGTTACGAAGGCATTATTCATAGTACAATATAATATCCTTCTACATCTTTATGTTATAATTAAATCAATATGACTAATTAGATGAGGCACACACTTTTGAATGTGACTATACTAGAATGATGAGAATTGGTTTCCTGGGTACATGTTCCCTCGATGTTTCTAATGGCCTTATAAAAACTGAATTTTGTAGCATTTACTAATTCATTATAATTCAAATAATGGAGAATGATAAATATGTTACATGTTATCCAGTTAATGTGCAAAGTTAAATGGGTAGCAAACCTCCCATGCTCATTTGCCTTATAAAGCACATAAATCAGCTTGGCTGGTATTTAAGATGTTATTTTGCTCTTGTGTGTATTATAAATGATAAGAATGAAATCGACCATGTTTTCAAATTGTGTTTGCTGCTGACATACTTAGATTTTACCATTGGTTGGGTAGTGTTTGTCGCAGATTGAGGTCATTTTTTAATTAATATGTGATAGATAGCTACCCATTCTTGGAAAGAAGCATGATGACGGACAATGTATTTAGGCATATTTCTGCAGTAAAATCATTATCTTTATTCTCAATCGACCATGTTCACATTTTAACTCTTTGAACACATAGTTTCTGTTTCTTCATTGGTCGAGAGTTCAAACTAGATTCAAAATGGGCCAAATAGCTATAAACAACTCATCCAATATTAACTCATTGGTAGGCAATGCAATATGGTACAAAGCCTGTTCCTGGCAAAGATTTGGCCAAAAAAGATAACTTGCTTGAATACCGTGTGAGATTTCAAACGTTTAAATCTAAAATGACGCAGTTTCCTTCCAAAATCATGAAATAATCTAATTTCACTCTTATGAGCACGTTACGTCTTTCCCTCATGTTACCTAATCCATTTTTATTGGGAAAACAGCGACACCATGTCACCAATCACCATGTCCGACTTTTTAAAAAGTCAAGTAGATCGAACTGGAAGTCATTATTGATTTATGTAGATACAAAATACATTTGAGATATTAGGAACTATTTGAATATATTCTTCATAATAATTTCCAGGAAGTCGTTTAGATCTATTATATTCTCAATCACACGATATCTTCATTGTATGGAAACTTATATTTATAATGTGTACTGATACTAGACATATCTCTTCGTCACAGAAGAAGCAAAAATGGTTAATGTGTCACAATAAAAATAAAAAAATATTTTGATGTCCATTTATCAATATCTTTAAATACATTTAGTATCTTGGGTGAAGTAATTGATTATTGTTTCAATTATTTCCTAGTAATGGCTACACTATCATCCTTGTCCCGATGCAATTGTTTGATGCGCACAAATGGCCGTTTAAAAACGAGAACCGTATCAAAATAGGCGGCTGTATGACACGCAACACACTGAAATATCTTTGTCACTTCAGAAGCATAGTTGCATCATGTACCACCGGACAGATGCAATAAAAATGTACCATATTTTCATGCCGTCTGTTTTATCCATAGCTCTAAATAAGATTGGCATCTTGGAACAACAAACTTATTAATGTTTCATTTATTTTCTATTAATGGCTACGCTAACATCCTTGTCTGTGTCAAGTTGTATGCGTATAGATGACTGACATCGAAAATCCATCAAACTTGTCTTAATTAACATATAGGAGAATAAAGACTTTTCGATTATGGTACTACTAATAGAGGTAGGATTAATCGTAGTTGTATTGATATTCTTTATATATCGGGGCCTTTGTAAGAGTAATTGCAACATGTGTAGTGACTGTAGTGCGGGCAGTATTATTATAAGCATTAGAAGCAGTGTAAACAGTAATAACATTAAATAATTTACCACAGCAACTATCACCACCACCAGCCTTAAATTTATTCAAATTCTTCTGGTTTTCGTATTAGTGTCAAACGGAAAACATACAAGTTTATTTTGTTTCACCAACCTCTTTTGTCGACTTTTTGACACAATGCCTCTTCCCATCGGAGCATGTGGCATGTGCAGGCATTGGTCACTTTGCTATGCACCAACAGTATCAAAAGAAATTGAATGAAAATTACTTTCCACTCCATGATGCAAAAACCTTAAAAATAAAAGATATAATAGTAACTCATATAGTGTTGTGAAACGCATTTTGTATTGAAGCTCCGTATACATGTTATATTTATAGAAACAATATATTTGGCTGCTAAAAAATGTTTGTAGTTCACAGCTAAAAAATCGATGTCACACAAGCGACATTGTTAGAATAAATTAAAGCTATAATGTGCAGAAAATAAATGTAATCTTTGATGTTTTTGAGTGTCGTTTCTATAGAAAGTACAATTAAGGATTAGGTGATGTTAATTCATCGTCATCGTCGTCTTCGTCGTCATCATCATCATCATCAACATCATCATCATCAGTCCCTTAACCCAAGAGGTCGTTGGGGCGTCACAGGTGAATTTTACAGCCAATTCTCTCTAATTTTCCCTCTTCATTACTGCCATTTGAAAATCTCCAAATCCCATGCCTTTCCATTCACTAATCTTGTCTTACTAATTACATTAGTAATACATTAGGTTACGATTTTATTCTGTTCTTCTCTGCATCAAATTAAAGCGATCGTAATTTATAACATCAATAATATGGAGCCCTCTAACCTGATCATACAAACTTATGATTCATAAAGATGACTCACTTTCTGAACAATAATTATGTTAATTATTAAAGGATGAAGATAATGCATTATTGCAATATAACATAACATATTTACCTCTCCTCAGGTCACAAATAGTTTGACTGCACAATCTAGTTGCAAGAAACCCTCTATTGGTATTGTGTGCTAAAGTAACGATTTAGCCACCTTTTATAGCATCCATATCGGATGTAAATGAACTTTACCCTAAAGGACGAGCTTTTGTTGTTAAGTCTTTGACATAATGTTTGCTTCAAAGAGACACCTTTTTGCAAAGTTAGTCGAGTGTGAATCATCCACTGTTTGCAAAGTTCAAAAGTATAAACTTCCATATTGAAGCAAACGAAACAATATCCTATAAGGTATCTTAGTATAACTATGCACCAACTTTAATTAGCTTTTTAGTCTCTATTTTCTGTTTCGTTGTATAGAAAGCTGTGAAAAATCAACAAATAGCTCTAAATAATATTTCAAATCATCACAATGTTTCAATAACGTGAAAAGTACCAGAAAGTTCTAATAAACATAATGACTCCTTTCAAAATGCATGTATGCATTTCCAGTCAATGATCTTCCTTCACGGCACTGGATGGAATAGGCAGAAAGTTGAATGCTCTCGACGACTCACAAACACTAAAAGATCAATAAGAAAAACAGCGGTAGATTTTATCTTTCTTGATTATTTAAAAAAAACTGATGCTCCCATAATCATGAAAGTGTTTGAAGAGGTCGGATGTGTATAGAAGTAACGCCGAGGGAAAATGAGAACACCCATCAGAAGGTATCAGTGATGTGAGAACCTGACTCTGGATGTCACCAACAACACAAAGTTGACGGAAGACAATGATATACACAATCTTGGATGTAATCATATCGCCTAATGAAACTCACACAAGGATGAAATTTAGAAATCAGGGTTGAATTACATGTGGACATATGATTACAATAACCAATAACAAATATTGCACAAATATCTATCATGATTACTGGTGGAATATAGCGAGGGCAATACATGCTTGGATTTCTATCATTTCTAAATGGAAAAAAGTGTTCCTTACAGAAGTAATCTTTTCCAATTCATATTAAGCATCTTCGTCACCTTCTCCACTTATAACAGTCACAACCGTCGATTTTCATCAGTCTCTAAGACGATGATAACATTAGCATTCCACAAATCACCATGGATATCAGAGAAAGATAACCATGAATCACGCGTATCTTACTATATGCCTTTGTAAAGAAGCAGAATTGTTTTCTCCATTAACTTTAGGTCACTGTTTTAACCCAGCTTACGTCACATTTGTATATAGCAATGTGTCTGGCGTGCATCACGCGCAATTGTTTGTCGTGTACTCCTGTTCAAATCAGCAACATGAGACCTAGAAAAGTTGAGGAGGATATTAATAAAAAATTAGATGCAGAGTAAACTTAAAAACTAAAAAATTAAAAATGATTAATTATAGTTGCTGACTGAAACAGCAATTAGGGAACAAATATTATTTTGGAGGTTTTCAGAAGGTAATTGTGCCGAAAGGACTTCAATTTTCTATATGTAGTAGACTTTCTATATTCAATAGGAAATGAGCTCCATAATCTTGGATCTTGACAGCCATATGTTAGTGGCATTACTTTTAGTCTGTTATCACGTGACCAACAATTCGAGGAATAAATATAATTGGTTTAAATATAAAACAATTATCGCAAAGAAGTGATAGTTAAATATATCAAAAAACATATATTTAATATATTTATGAATGAAGCAATTAACCACCTAGTACAATATGCAACGTTGCAGAAGAACTAAAATTGATTTAGAAAAGGTTTCAAATATTGCGCGAAAATGTACGTTACTGCGGATTATATGCAACTAGATTTTGTAGCTTGATGCTACATACTTGCTCCGGCTTAGACCTGTTTAAATTTAAGGAATTATTTGGAATGACTGCTGCTGTTATAAAATAAGTTAAGACTATATTTAAAATTAATAATAAATCGGTTTACTGTGAGCAATCTATCCAGTAAGTAATAAATGTAATTATTCATAATCTCTAAATGAATACCTAATATGTTTTGACTGACCTTAATTCAACTATTGTCAAGTCTGTCCGACTCTTAAATTTATAAATACTACAATTCAGGAAGACCTTTATGCTCACTTATTTAGCAATCCCAATAAATAAAAGTTGATTCCGTGTTTTCAAATCTGGATTTAGACATATGGAATCTGTGAACATACCTCGTTTACCGAAAAGAGTAGACGAATTTAAGCTTATAATCACTTGAAATCAAGTTTACATAACCACTTACCATCCGCAGAACGAAATGTATATTGAGCTTTATAGGGCTTCGCTTTAGGAATTGCGTTGCTTCCAGACTTTAATAATTTTATACATCTATGACTTAACTACACTTATTCCGTATTTTTAAATCAAGGGTAGAATTGCCTGATGTGTCTTTACCGACAACCAAATTAAAGAACATTATAGGCCACGTATTACTGGGCAGGAACAACCTTTACAAACTAAATGATAATGCTTAATGGGGTTGAAGTAACAGTTCTGCTATATTACGAATCCGGTTTTTAATACGTTGGTATGAAAATTTTTCTTTTACATTTACACAACTTTTAGCGGTGCAAACATTTAATTCATTCTGTACTGCTCACACCAATTTTTTGACATTAATTACAACAGATAAGACTACAACTTTATGAACAAATTAGCATATGACAACTATTTGTGCGTAGACAATTTATTTGGAGATTTTCACAAAATTATAGGTACTTTTCTTCAAAGCCTTGTATATTTTCGTTCTTTACATATACGGGAAAAGACCTTGTTTCATGAAAGATTAATGGGACATTATACATTAGGGTGGTAATTTACAGTAGTGATCAGGCATTATTATCATCCAGATTTGTTGTCTATATCACGAATTAACATTTCAATCCCGTCTAACAACTCTTTCAAGGATTAATTCCTTTTATACATACAGCGTGAAGACTATTTCGTGTTGTGTATACTTGTTAAAATCCATATTCATAACCGTTGTTATAAGAATGTTGCACGCATCAAATACATCAAATATTAGATTCTAGTGGTACTTTGGCTATTCACTCACCCAACTAAAGTCATCAGAATGAAACAAACTATTTATTTGTATGTGGCATTTCTTGCTTTTGAATGGAATGTATTAGTTGAAGTGGACTGTGTAGCTTATGGTTTATTTTGATAGCTAAATTGCACCAGAGCAAGTAGACGCTGCTACAAAGCTATATTCAAATTTGGTTGCATCTATGTGTTATTTTTGCTATACATTTAAGCACTTTCAGATGACGTACAATCTGTTTGTAAATGGAAAAATATTTGTTAGCATTAGCATTTGATATGTGACAAGATACTTTATCACTTGTTTCAGATAACAAAATCTTTTGAAATTTTAAACTTTTCATGATCCATGTCTGACTTCAATAAACAATCTGTTATTAATCAAATGATAGGTGCTGAAATAAGACGGTGCGAACATTTAATTTATTCTGTACTACTCACACCAATGTTTGACATTAATTACAACAGATAAGAATACAACTTTATGAAAAAATTGACATATGACAACTGTTTGTGCTTAGACAATTTATTTGGCGATTTTCACAAAATTGTAGGTACTTTCCTTCAAACCCTAGTATATTTTCGTGCTGAAATAAGACACACTGTACTTTGACACGTTTGAGTAAAGTTTACCTATATCGGGCTTGAGCTCAATACAGTGAAATACTGCATGTTCTGTAAATTATTTTACTTTTTCCTCATTCTAAGCAAACACAAGAAAACTCTATTATTGTATACGTATTAGCTCAATAACCACCTCACCTTTTCCTTCCATTGATTCGTCTGTATGATTTCAATGTACAGTAAAGCAAGTTTTGTTAAACTCAGTACACGTTTAAGCTGCTTACCCCTAAATTACATATAACGAGGCTTATTGGCTTACTTGAGACTTAAAACGTAGTATTGATTAATAACAATTGGCTGATGAATGTTACTGGAAGATGACAGGGGTAGGACTTGAATATTATTTTATCTATACCTTTAAGCACTTTCAGATGACGTACAATCTGTTTGTAAATGGCACATATTTGTTAGCATCTCTTTATTTTCAACAAGTTATCAAAACGTTGAAATTTTTACATGCAGTCTTTGCAACGTATTATCAGTGTTGAATTCCTCCATAACTCATAAGTCAACTCTTCTACTAATATATGCTGTTGAGGGATTATCATAATCTATCAGCCCTCTTACCTAAGCACCATACGAAATTATCATTCTTCTTCGCGATTTAGACATAATTTTGCATGAACTCCTGTCGATATACCCCTTGCATAATCTCATAACCATTCAGACATATTCCTTAACCACAATATAAAAAGCAGTTTCTTATGCTGACAGTGTAATTTATATATCACGAGCTTCTCCATAAAGTACACATTGTAATATAGTACAATGAGTTTTGGCCGTTGAAATTTTCACGAATGTTTTCCCCAGATGAGGAAATTATTAAAATGCTTCATTTTATTTAAAATGGAGGAACTAAATTTATACTGCAGGTAAGATCAAAACTTAAATATGTCCATAAAATAGAAGCTTTTTTTCCGCTTGCCAGTTCTAATTCTTTTCGCTTAAATTGCATTTTACTTTCGTACTTTTCTCTTTCACTTTCCGCTGTATTTCCATCATTTCTTTTCTATTTACATTTAAATTTGCATTTGCTTGAATTTATCTTGTTGATTTCGGATATTTACCATTTGTGTGTCAAGCTGTACTTTCTTAACTCTATTGAGCTGCAATAGTTTGTTTAATCCGACTCAAATATAAACGTACTGATGAAATGCAAGGCAGAACAAAGTGTGAATCAAAGGCTCTCAGTGTCCAAGCGTCATAATGTTCCACTTTTCTCCCAACCAAAGCAATTCTTTCCAAACGGAAAAACATATAAAACCAAAATCACAAATAAAATCAGACACATTTACTTACAGCAATCTATGTATTTGTCAGAAATTTGCAAAGCTGTTTTGAACGATTTTGTAGGTAAATCTCAATTTTAATTCTATTCGTTTCTTCAACTTCTAACTTCATTACTTCCAGATATTTAGTGTCAGTCAGTATTTCAAAATTGATGAGTTATGGAGGAATTCAATACTGATAATACGTTGCAAAGACTGCAGCTAAAATTTTCAAAGTTTTAAAAACTTTTTGACAATAAAGAGATGCTAACAAATATGTGCCATTTACAAACAGATTGTACGTCATCTGAAAGTGCTTAAAGGTATAGATAAAATAGTATTCAAGTCCTTACCCTGTCATCTTCCGGTAACATTCATCAGCCAATTGATATTAATCGAAACCACGTTTTAGGTCTTAAGTAAGCCAATAAGCCTCGTTATATGTAATTTAAGGGTAAGCAGCTTAAACGTATACTGAGTTTAACAAAACTTGCTTTACTGTACATTGAAATCATACAGACGAATCAATGGAAGAAAAAGGTGGGGAGGTTATTGAGATAATACGTAAAGAATGATAGAGTTTTCTTGTGTTTGGTTAGAATGAGGAAAAAGTAAAATAATTTCCAGAACCTGTAGGATTACATTGTATTCAGCTCAAGCCAGATATAGGTAAACTTTATTCAAACGTGTCAAAGTACAGTATGTCTTATTTCAGCACCTATCATTTGATTAATAACAGATTGTTTATTGTAGTCAGTCATGGATCGTGAAAAGTTTAAAATTTCAAAAGATTTTGTTATCTGAAACAAGTGACAAAGTATCTTGTCACATATCAAATGCTAATGCTAACAAATATGTTCCATTTACAAACAGATTGTACGTCATCTGAAAGTGCTTAAATGTATAGATAAAATATCATACAGAAACAGCCAAATTTAAATACACCTTTCTAGCAGCGTCTACTTGCTCTGGTGCAATTTAGCTATAAAATCAACCCCATAAGCCACACAGTCCACTTCAAATAATACATTCCATTCAAAAGCAAGAAATGACACATACAAATAAATAGTTTTTTTCATTCTGATGACTTTAGTTGGGTGAGTGTATTGCCAAAAGTACCACTAGAATCTAATATTTGATGTATTTGATGCGTGCAACATTCTTATAACAACGGTTATGAATATGGATTTTAACAAGTATATACAACACGAAATAGTCTTTACGCTGTATGTATAAAAGGAATTAATCCTTGAAAGAGTTGTTAGACGGGATTGAAATGTTAATACGTGATATAGACAACAAATCTAGATGCTAATAATGCCTGAACACTACTGTAAATTACCAGCCTAATGTATAATGTCCCATTAATCTTTCATGAAACAAGGTCTTTTCCCGTATATGTAAAGAACGAAAATATACTAGAAATTGGAGGGAACTACCTACAATTTTGGGAAAATCTCCAAATAATTTGTCTATGCACAAACAGTTGTCAGATGTCAATTTTTTCATAAGGTGGTATTCTTATCTGTTGTAATTAATGTCAAAGATTGGTGTCATTAGTACAGAATGAATGAAATGTTTGCATTGCTAAAGGTTGTGTGTGTCTGGATTTTTCTTTGTAAATGTAAAAGAAAAATTTTTATACCATCGTATTAAAAACCGGATTCGTAATATAGCAAATCATTCTAGATTTACTTTCTATTAAATTTAGCCGATGGAACACACAAATTTTGTTACTTCAACCCCAATAAGCAGTATCATTTAGTTTGTAAAGGTTGTTCCTGCCCAGTAATACATCGCCTATAATGGTCTTAGATTTCGTTGTCGGTAAAGGCACATCAGGCAATTCTACCCTTGATTTAAAAATACGTAATAAGTGTATTTAAGTCATAGATGTATAAAATTATTAAAGTCTGGAAGCAAAGTAATTCCTAAAGCGAAGCCCTATAAAGCTCAATATACATTTCGTTCTGCGAATGGTGAGTGGTTATGTAAACTTAATTTCAAGTGATTATAAGTTTCAATTCGTCTACTTTTTGGTAAACGAGGTATGTTCAGATTCCATATGTCTAAATCCAGATTTGAAAACACGAAATAAACTTTTATTTATTGGGATTGCTAAATAAGTGAGTATCTAGGTCTTCCTGAATTGTAGTATATATAAATTAAGAGTCGCACAGACTTGACAATAGTTGAATTAAGGTCAGTCAAAACATATTATATATTCATTTAGAGAATTTGAATAATTACATTTATTACCTACTGGATAGAGTGCTCACAGTTAAACGCTTTATTATTAATTTTAACTATAGTCTTCACTTATTTTATAATAGCAGCAATCATACCAAATATTTCCTTAAATTTAAACAGGTCTAAGCTGGTGCAAGTATGTAGCATCAAGCTGCAAAATCTAGTTGTCTATAATTCGCTATAACGCACGTTTTCGCACAATCTTGAGAAACCTTTTCGAAATCAATTTTATTACCTCTGCAACGTTGCATATTGTACTAGGCGCTTAACTGTTTCATTCATAAATATCTATTATATCTATATATGATACTATCACTTGATCGCGATATTTGTTTTGTATCTAAACCAGTTTTGTTTATTCCTCAATTTTTTGGTCACGTCATTACCTTCTGAAAACTTCCAAAATATTGTTCTTGCCATAATTACGGTTTCAGTCAGCAACTATATTTTCCCATTTTTAGTTTTTAATTTCAAGTTCCCTCTTCATCTGTAACAGAATTGAAACTGAGTGGGATTTCCCTGCTTAGATTAAATGAACAACAACAAAAAAGCGATGGATATAAAACAAATACACACTCACTACTATCATCTGACGAATAAAATTTGTTCTACATAACACGCATGAAAAAAAAGAAAACAAATACGATTCGTCGACTTCTAACCATATTAAATGTATCATATGTTATGAAAGATGAAAAGTGAGAAAGTGAAATATGAGATCCACTTAATTTCGTGTATGTATAGAACTGAGATTCACAAAATTTCTTGTAATATAAAAAAATGAGCACTACTCAAGTGTTTTTTCTAACACTTCGACTAAGTCCTGCGGTGAACGCAAATAAGTGAACACAAAATAACCATACGTCACTAAACTGGAATTCACTTGCTAAACTAATGTTTACATTTTTTACGATATATTAATTTGAATCTGCGGTCAACTCTCATGAGACACCAAATCTGTTAGGCTTCGACAGTGCCACTGAGACTCCGTTAGCCTAATAATGTCAAATGATATCCGATATGTTTACTAAGTTTTCTTAATGTCCGCTATCCAATGGGCTACAACAATTTGATCCCACAGACACAAATGGCCTGAGACGATGGATGAAATCGTGCCTACCACTGACGAAATACAAATGATGTGTCTCAGTTTACATTGTATCAAACTTAAATCCATAGTAGTGATTAATAGTCATAGACAAATGTACACGTAATCCATACTTTTCCGTGGCTCTCCACCTGCATGTAACTTCAATTCACTTTACCCGGTGGCAGCTGATTCACCCCAGGTAACACTGTACGCCTGTACAACGAATAAGGTGAAAATAGATTAAAGGCTAAACCAAGTTATTTTAAACCTTATTCTGTGACACCATCTAGTTTATTATATTAATGTCCTCCTCATTATTTCTAGGTCTCATGTTGCTGATTATAATTGGATTACGAGACACACAAATGCATGTGATGCATGACAGACAATTTCCTATATACAAATGTAACGTAAGATGGGTAAAAATAGTGACATAAAATTAACGGATAAAAATAATTCTGCTTCTTTGCAAAGGTATGTAGTAAGATACACGTGTTTCATGATTCTCTTTCACAGATATCCATGGTGATTTGTGCAATGCTAATGTTATCATCGTTTTAGAGACTGAAGAAAACCCATGGGCGTGACTGCTGTAAGTGGAGAAAGTAATGAAGATGCTTAATATGAATTTGAAAACATTACTTCTGTAAGGAACAATACTTCTTCCACCGATGGTGCATTTATGTTAGTTTTATACTCTTGTTTTGTTTGTTTTTCTTTTGTATTTTTGTACAGTGAAGAATATGTTGAAGTTCAGAACATTTAGGACCAGCAGTTGGTGCCGTTTAATTACATTTTTGGGAATTATCAGGTAAAGTGATTATAAAAAACTCAGTAAATTAGCATTTAGTTTAGTAAGAGAAGTAGTAAATGCATATAACAACTGAATTCTAACCATTGAAGAATTACGAAATGACAGAAATCTTATCATGTATTGCCGTCGACATATTCCTTTAGTAATCATTAGAGATATTTTTACAATATTTGTTATTGTAAACATATGTCCGGATGTAAATCAACTATCATTTCTAAACCACGCCCTCGTGTGATGTTTATTATGCGATATTGTTACATTCAAGATTGTGTATATCATTGTCTTTCGTCAACTTTGTGTTGGTGCCATCCAGGGTGTCAGATTTAAACACCACTGATACCTTCCGATGGGTGTTTTCATTTTTTTCCCCGGCGTTATGTATATCCATCTCCGACCTCTTCAAACATTTGCATGGATTATTGGCGCATCAGTTTTTTAAATAATCAAACATTGTAACATATCTCGCCGTTCTTCTTATTGATCTTTTTGTAGAGTCTGTGAGGCGTGAACAACTTTTGACTGCCTTTCTGCATTGTCCTTTTAGTGCCGTGAAGGAGGAATATAGACTGGAAATGTATACATGCATTTTAAAAGAAGCCATCATATTTATTAGAATATTCTAGCATTGCTCACGTTATATAAACATTATGATGATTTGAAAAATTATTTAGAAGTATTTGCTGAACATTTACAGCTTGCTAAACAGCGAAACAGAAAATAGACTGAAAAAGTAAATTAAAGTTGGTGTATGGTTCTACTAAGATACGTAGCAGGATATTGTTTCTTTTGCTTTAATATGGAGGTTTAAACTTTTGAATTTGGCACACAGTGGATGACTCACACAGTACAAACATTGCAAACAGGGTGGTTCTTGAAGCAAACACTATGTCGAATACTTAACAATAAATGCTCGACCTTTAGGGTAAAGTTCATTTACATCAGATATGGATGTTATAAAAGTTAGCTAAATCGTTTCTTTAGCATACAAATACCATAAGAGAGTTTCTTGCAACTAGATTGTGCAGTCAAAATATTTGTGACCTGAGAAAAGGTAAATATATTATTTTGCATTGTAATAATTCGTAATTTCATCCTTTAATAATTAAAACAATTGTTGGTCAGACCGTGAAATTTTTTTTTATAAATAATAATTTTTCATAATCAGGTTAGAGGGCTCCATATTATTAATGTTATAAATTACGATCGCTTTAATTTGATGCAGAGAAGAACAGAACAAAATAGTAACTTGTTATGTTACTAATGTAATTATTAAGACAACATTAGAGAGTGGAAAGGCATGGGATGTGGCAGTAGGGAAGAGGTTAAAATTGGGTTAATTGCCTGTAAAGTCATCTGTGTCGCCCCAACGACCTCTTGGGTTAAGGGATTGATGATGATGATGATGATGATGATGATGATGATGATGATGATGATGATTATTATTTTTTTAAAATTATTATTATTATTATTATTATTATTATTATTATTATTATTATTATTATTATTATTATTATTATCATCACCTAATCCCTAATTATGTTTTCTACAGAAACGACACTCAAACAACTTCACAGATCACATTTATGTTCTGCAAGTTATAGCCAAATGCTTTAATTTTTTCTAATATATTCGCTTGTCTGACATCGATTTTCAGCAGAAAACAAAAAAACATTGTTTTATAACGGCCAAATATATTGTTTCTATAAAGATAATATTTATGCACAGTTTTAATACAGTATGCTTTTCACTACATTATTTGAGTTGAGTTTCTTTATATTTTTAAAGTTTTTGCATCATGGAGTGGAAAATAATTTTCGTTCAATCTCTTTTGATAATGTTGGTGCCTATCCAAGTGACCAATGCTTGCACATGGCACATGCTCAGTTGGGAAGATGCTCTGTGTCCAGGACGCGGCAAAACAGGTTGGTAAAGCACAAAATAAACTTGTAGCACACTGATAGGAAAACAAGAAGAATGGGATTGAGTTTAATGATGATGGTGGTGGTGGTAGTTGCTGTGGTAAATCATTTTATGATACTACTGCTTACACTGATTCTAATGCTACTGCCATCACTATAGTCACTGCACAAGTTGTTATTACTCTTAGATAGGCCCCGAAATATAATGAATATCAGTACTATTAGTAGTACTATCAAAGAAAAACTTTTATTCTCCTATATAAGTTACCACAAGTCTTGATTGGATTCGCGATTTCAGTCATTTATACGCATGGATTCGGACAAGAATGTTAGCGTAGCCATTACTAGAAAATAAATGAAACAAGACGTAAGACACAAAACTTATTTAGAGCTTTGGATAAAATGCACGGCAGAAAAATATTCTACATTTTTTTTATTGCATCTGTCCGGTGGTACATGCTGTAAATTTGTTTTAGAATTGACAAAGATATAACAGTGTGTTGCGTGCCATACAGCCACCACATTTGATACGATTTTCGATTTCAAACAGTCATTGAGGGTATACAACAATTGGATAGGGACAAGGATGTTAGTGTAGCCATTACTAGGAATTAATTGAAACAATAATCAATTACTTCACTCAAGATTCTAAACGTATTTAAAGCTATGGATCAAAATATTACATCAAAATATTGTACATTTTTATTGTGGTACATTAACGATTTTTGCTTCCTCTGTGACGAAGAGATATATCTAGTATCAGTACACATTATAAATATAAGTTACTATACAATGAAGATATCGTGTGATTGAGACTATAATAAAAAACTATTTTCTGGAAATTATCATGATGATCATATTCAAATAGTTCCTAATGTCTCAAACGTCTACATAAACCAATATATACTTCCTGTTTGATCTACTTTACTATTTAAGAAGTCGGACGTGGCGATTGGTCGGAAGGGGGTGATTGGTGTCATGGTGTCGCTGATTTCGCAATCAAACTGACTAACTCAGTAACTTGAGGAAAAGAGGTAATGTGTTTATAAGAGTGAAATTAGTTTATATCATGATTTTTGAAGAAACAAACGTCATTCATTATGTATAAAGTATGAGGTTCCACACTGTATTCAAGCAAATTATCTGATTTGGCCACATTGTTGCTAATAATAAGCTAATTACAGGCGAGTTGTTTATAGCAGTTTGGCACATTCTGAGTCTAGTTTGAATCCTCGACCAAATATCAACCAGAAACTAGATCTATAAAGGGTGAAGACGTTGAAATGGTCGAATGGGAATGATAACGATTTCTCTGCACAAATGCATTGTTCATCATCTTGCTCCATTCCAAAAATTTGTTGCTCTCTATCACCTATTAATTAAAAAAAGACCTTAAACCGAGACAAAAACTACCCAACCAATGCTTAAATCTAAGCATGTCAGCATTAAAAACAAGGCAAAAAGATATATCTGGTCATAGTTAATTTCATTCTTATGATCATAATGCACACACGTTCAAAACAACGTATTAGATACCAGCTAAGCTGATTTATGTGCTTTATAAGGCAAATGAGCATGGGAAGTTTTCAACAGATTCGACTTAGCACATTGACTGCAGAATATGTAATATATTTATTATTCTCCATTGTTTGAATTATAATGAATTATTAGAAGCTATGAAATTCAGTTTTTATTAGGCTATTCGACACATTGAGGGAAAATGTTCTTGTATTTTTAACTAGGAAACAAATTCTCATCATTCTAGTATAATCACATTCAAAAGTGTGCCTCATCTAATTAGTCATATTGATTTAATTATAACGTAAACATGTATAATGGTATTATAACGTAAACATTATAAAGTAAACATGTATAATGATATTATATTTTACTACGAAAAATACCTTCGTAATGTTACTAATCAAGCATTATAATAACAGCTTTCTTTTAGCAGTTTGAACATTCATGAAACTAAATGTAATTAACATTGATAATACATCGTTAATACACATAAATTTACCAAAGTGTATCCGGTTACCACGACATATGAAAGAAAAGCAAACACTCGTATATGCAGCATACACACAAAGGCGCAAAACATTCACACGCACACACACACACACACACATATATATATATATATATATATATATATATATATATATATATATATATATATATATATGCAATAAACTGACGACGAAAAGTACGAAACTAGTAACTAACTAGCCTAAGCGCTTTCGACTCTTAATGAGTCTTTTTCAAAGGCAAATACAAAACATATATACGACAAACAAATAAACACAAAAACGTTGTGTTTGTAAACCTGTACATGGCTGTCTCCACATGTGTTAAAACTAAAAATACAACCAGCTTGTATAGACTAGTTGCGGAAACTAAAAACGGTGTATAATTCCCTAAAAGTCTACACACCAGCCAAAGCGACATCTATTTTTACTTTTTGTACATTTATGTAATGCAGATTATATCTCGGATATTTGATTCTATGCCGGTTATTCCTTTAGTAAAAATTGACGGATAAAAAGAAGATTTAGAAAATGTTAAATTCTACTAGTGCATAGTTTTCATTTTCTAGTCTTCTTGGTTTAGACCGCTTGGTGTCAATGTTCTAAGGCGGCGTATCCAGTATGATTCCTTTTCCTTCCTAGTTTCGGAACTCCAGCTGTGGTTGTTAGCAATAGCGATAAGTATTATATCACTGAAAGTGTGGCCAGGGAAGGAGAAGTGTTCTGCGACCGGGCTTCTGTACAGCTTTTTTGTCATCCAATCAGATTTATGAAGGTTTATCCTTTTGTGTAGCTTTTCAGTTTCTCCAACGTGCTAAAAGCCACAGATCTTACATGTGATGAGATAAATCACATTCTCTGTTTTGTACGTTTTGTTTGAACCATGTATGTTTAGTTTTTCTTTAGTCACTGTACTAGTGAATATCTTGGTCTCTATCATATGTTGACAGGTTTTGCATCTTTTATCGCCTTAGGGTCCAGATTGACTAGGTTGGTTTTGACTAGCGATTGGCGTTAGCTTTGCCCTGACTAGGATGTCCTTTAGGTTTTTTGGTCTCCGGTAAGCTACTACAGGTTTGTTCGGAAGTATTAGGTTTAGTATGTCTGACGATTGCACGGTTGGCCAGTGGTTTGCGATGATTTTACCTACTTTGGGATTGTCTGGGTGATAGGTCAGAATAAATGGTATCCTATCAACCTTTTCTTTCTGTCCATATTTGACTAGGTCATCACGGTTTGTTTGTTTGGCCCTTTGGATTGCCTCTGCAATCAGGTCTTTGTTGTAACCTCGGTAAATTAAATGTTTAGCCAGCTCTTCAGACCTTTCTAGGAATCTTTCATCGTCGGAGCAAATTCTGCGTGTCTTCAGTACCTACTCAGATACCTACTCAGATTTTTCCGTTATGATTTTCTACTACAATCGTCATGGCAATTATTCTTAGTATGGAACGTCTAAACCATCAAGGAAAGGTTGTTGCGCAAGGAGATCAGGCTTCAAACGGAAGATACAAGATGCACCTCTACAATATAATCAGAGTGAGCTAATAAGTCTACTTTTGCTATGCCTTTAATTCCATTACGTCAATTACACGTTGTTTTTCGCATGTGATATTGACAATGTTATGTGCTCGTTTTTGTTTTGTTAGCATTACATTGTCAGAATATTGTAGCATTTTACGATACTTGATATTGGATGCATGTGGACGACCGTTTGCCTAAAATACTATAATGTATTAGAAACTACTTTTTACACAAATTGCACTCTTTAATAAGGCACTTTTTTGGTTTAAGTGATTAGATGTGTTTGAATTAACTAAACACGCTGTTTCATTAATTATATGCATAGATCATAACGTCCAGGATGTGTAGGGTATATCTGTGTCAAAAATGAAAAGCACACGAATGACCTGCTTGTTTTGATGTGTCAACAGTTCTTTGTTGAATCACAAGGAAATAATATTCCAGTTTAGAATTTCTGACAAAATTTTAATAAATGCCTTTGTCCCAGAAATGTGATCAGCACTAGAATTTTCCAGGGAAAATAAATCACCAATTTCGTTAAATAGAACAATTAAAGTCAAACTAGTTACAACAAAATATCTTTGAGCTTCAAATGATTAAAACTCAACTCACTTGATTCTTATGCTAACATGAGTTATATGCCTCAATAAAACGAAAAACATTCACGGAATGCGGTCACGTGGCCACCTTCTAAAAGATTATGGAAACTGTTTCACATGTTCAACGTCAAGTACTCTCTCTCTCTCTCTCTCTCTCTCTCTCTCTATATATATATATATATATATATATATATATATATATATATATATATATATATATATATAGATAACAGCAATGATTTTTACTCTAGAAAAAACAATAAAAGAGTCGCTTACTCCAAAGCTGTGACTGGTTCTGAATCTAGGTCAGCAAAGAATATAATTTTTCAGACAACTGGGTTTTTGTCAGGTTAATCAAAACTGAATAGAATTTCTAAAAAGCAAATAAAATCCAACAGGCAGAATTATAAATACAAAAACATGTAATGGAATAAAATAAAAATTTAACAAACAATTAATTTAATTTTATATACATAAAACTATATTGAAAAACGGTTAATTCACTAGTATGCAGAAATATATATATATATATATATATATATATATATATATATATATATATATAATTTTGTAATGCACACAGGAAAGCTAACTTGACCCATTGCTTTTAATTGTACTTTAACTTTAGTTTTTCAGAATGGACATAATAAATTAGTCGTGCGAAATGGCAATTCACAATGATGTTCCCGCTTGATTTCAATTTGTGTGGACTTCATTTAACCGTAGGCCAGACTTATTTTATTGCTGGTAAGCTTTATAACTACGAAAACTCAAGAGCTTTCTCGTAATTCTTTATGACTTGATGCATTTGCTCACCTTTCGAGTCTTGGAACTGATAAGACGCACAGACACACAGACAGGCCTACAGAAGAATGTGAGAGAGAAGAGATGTATCAAAATATATGTTTTTTTGTTATTGGTAATTCCAGTTGCTGCTTTTTACTATTGCGAGCATTCTGAATAAGTTATGGTTAACTTTTGATAAACATACTGGCAGGAGAGGCATAGGCCACTGATGCCATATATTAATTTGTATCAGATGAAAAAAGGCTCAGTTAATAAACCTAGTGAAACCGTATATTGAAAGAAACGCAAGGTATGAAAATAGTTTGGAATGTCTTCTACTGGAGTTAAAAATATCTACTATCTTAAGAGAAGAGATTATCGATTGTGTTCCAGTTTTTACATAAGAGATATAATGCTGATGCATACATTGTGCTCAATGTATTGTCTTTAGGCACAGAAACCATATATCGTTGTATATTCCCTTACTTTATTTTGAATGCAGTCTCGTAATCTCGTAAGATTCATACACTAATCTCGTAAGATTCTCGTAATCTCGTAAGATTCTCGTAATCTCGTAAGATTCATACACTAACTATGGTTATAACGTATATCAATTCTACCTCAATACATTTCTTTAACACAAATACTTTACAGATGAGTTTGTTGAAACTAACTCATTAAAATAGAACAACTCACCTTAACTAAAATGGCAGAATAGTGGTAATAGTGAGAGAAGAATTGTCTTAAAATAAAGCAGTCCAAAGGTACTTCTATGTTGCTCAGGATAATACTTGCACATTCAACAATTTCTGAATAATACTTTGAGTATACTTTACTAACAGATCAACGAGGAAATAATAGTAAAGCCTATAACAAGAGGTATTAGATATCGGACACATAATTTTAAACATAAACTCATACAAATGAAATACACAAAATAATAAAAACATAATAGATAGATAGACAGATAGATACATACATACATACATACATACATACATACATACATACATACATACATACATACATACATACATACATACATACATACATACATACATACATGGATGGATGGATTGGATGAATGGATGGACGGATAGATTGTTGTTGTTGTTGTTGTTGGGCTTAACGCCATTTTTCAGCACACGATAGGCTATTCATGGCGGCCAATATTAATGGTGGAGGAAGAAACTGGGAATTTACCGGAAAGAACCACCAACCCACGAGAAGCTACTGGTAAGCTTTCTCACATATCCAGATTTGCCGAATCCTAGACTCGAACCTACGCAGAGATGAGATGGCAGTGATCCGTAACGGACAATGCTTTAGACCACTCGGGGCCCCGAGAGAGAGAGAGAGAGAGAGAGAGAGAGAGAAAGAAAGAAAGAAAGAAAGAAAGAAAGAAAGAAAGAAAGAAAGAAAGAAAGAAAGAAAGAAAGAAAGAAAGAAAGAGGTGGAGATGGATGGATGGCTGGATAGATAGATAGAGAGACAGATAGACAGACGGATAGATAGATAGATAGATAGATAGATAGATAGATAGATAGATAGATAGATAGATAGATAGATAGATAGATAGTGGTTATTGGATAGTTGTTTCTATTTCAGGGGATGTTTGTACCAACAGTGGTTATCTTTTCAGCAACAAGTGTCAATTATTAGTTTCTAAGGATTCCTTTAACGGCGAGGTCATGTCGATAATATACGGAAATACTGACCTTAACTGCTGAAGTCTTTAATATCCGCTTATCATGAAAGATCATTCGCTTATCTCTTTTGTTATATATATATATATATATATATATATATATATATATATATATATATATATATATATATATATATATATATATATATATATATATATAATTCACATACATCTAAAGCTGAAGATGTGCAAGTCCTTAAGAAGACCTTTCACTGGCAAGACCTTCTATAATGTAAATATTTAGTCTTATGGTTAGGCATTCATTCACAGACAATGCAACCCTACGTCGTCTGTGAGCTGGAAGTATTAATTTTTTCTCATCGAAATCACTTAGCACTTGCGACATACTATGAACCGAACTCTTTGTCTTTCGAAATAATGTACAATATGCATAAATCACATTATGGTATCGTTGTACACAAACAAGTAAACCGAAGTACGTGTGTTTGATAAATAAAGGGATTTACACAATTCTGTGGTACCAATCTTCATGTTCAATTATAATTGCAAATAATCAATCAACAGTTATCACCCATTTGCAATTTAATGACAATATATTGACAAGTATTAGAAACAAATCTTAGAAGACTACGTACTGACAAATTAAACTTTATGAATTTAGGGATTCATCCTCAGCTGTTCGAGTAACATCTTCCAAAGGTTCCATCTTTAACTCATTAGGTTAAGTCAACTCTTCAACTAATATATGCTGTTGCGGGGTTATCATAATCTATCAGCCCTCTTACCTAAGCACCATACGAAATAATCATTCTTCATCGCGATGTAGACAATTTTGCATGCACTCCTGTCGATATGCCCATTGCAGCATCTCATAACCATTCAATACATATTTCTTAACCACATTATAACAGTCAGTTTGTTATGCTAACAGTATAATTTAGATATCATGAGCTTATCCTAAAAGTACACATAGTTATAATAAAGTGCTATGTTTTTAGCCGTTGCAAATTTTCAGCAATTTTTTCTATATGAGGAAATTATTAAAATGTTTCCTTTTATTTTAAATGGCGGCACTTAATTTATGCTGCTGGTAAGATCAAAACCTAATTATTTCCATTAAACAGAAGCGTGTTTCCCGTTTGCCAGTTCTAATTGATTTAGCTTAAATTGCATTTGCCTTTCTCATTTATGTCGTTCACTTTCTACTGTATTTTCATCATTTCTTTTCTATTAACATTTGCATGTATTTATCTTGTAGATATCAGATTTCATTCATTTATTTATCAAGCTGTACTTTCTTATCTCTATTGAGCTGTAATACGTTTGGTTTTTTATCCGAACCAATTATAAACGTTCTTATGAAATGCAAGGCAGAATAAAAAGTGAATCAGGTGATCTAAATGTCCAAGCTTCATATTGATTCACTTTTCTCCCATCCTAACTAAAACAATTATTTTCAAACGTAAAACATATAAAGCCAAAATTACCAATTCAATCAGACAATTTACCTAGAGCAATCAATGAATTTTTTAGCAATTTATAAAGCTACTCTGAACGGTTTTGTAGGATTATGGAATTTAATATAATTATTCGCATCATTTATTCTATCCCAACGCATCCGTTATTGATGATCAAATCTAAAGTTTGATTCTTCAACTTTTACCTTCATTACTTACAGCTATTTTGTGTCAGTCGATATTTCAAAAATTAAGAGTTATGGAGGAATTGAATACTGATAATACGTTGTATAGAATGCAGGTAAAATTTCAACGTTTTAATAACGTTTTGAAAATAAAGAGATGATGACAAATATTTGCCTTTTACATAGAGAAGGTAGGTTATCTAACAGTGCTTCTTGGTATAGATAAAATCATATGCATGTCCTACCCCAGTTATCTTCCGGTAGCATTCATCAGCCAATTGTTATTTATCTAAACCACGTTTTAAGTCTCAACTAATCCAATAAACCTCGTTATATGTAATTTAGGGGAAAGCAGCTTAAACGTGTACCGAGTTTAACAAAACTTGCTTTACTGTACATTGAAATCATACAGACAAATCAATGGAAGGAACAGGTGAGAAGGTTATTGAGATAATACATAAACAATTGTAGAGTTTTCTTGTGTTTGGTTAGAGTGAGGAAAAAGTAAAATAATTTCCAGAACCTGTAGTATTACACTGTTTTCAGCTCAAGCCCGATATAGATAAACTTTTGTCAAACGTGTCAAAGTACAGAATGTCTTAGTTCAGCATCTATCAATTGGTTAAGAATAGATTGTTTATTGCATGGGATTACTGGCCAAAACCAATGTAGGTGATATGTCAGTCACTCATGGATCATGCAAAGTTTAAAATTTCAAACGATTTTGTTATCTGAAACACATTGCTTCCTAATCAAAGATTATGGAGCACATTTCCCATTGAAAATAGAAAGTCAACTACATACAGTAAATTGAAGTATTTTTAGCACAATTACCTTCTAAAAACTTCTAAAATAATATTCTTACCCTAATTACGGTTTTAGTCAGCAACTATATTTTCCCATTTTTAGTTTTTAATTATTAAGTTTTCTCTCCATCTAGTTTATTCTATTAATATTCTGCTAAACTTGTCTAGGTCTCATGTTGCTGATTTTAACAGGATTACAAGACACACAAATGTACTTGATGCACGCCAGACACTTTGCTGTATACAAATGTGACGTAAGATGGATAAAAACATTGACCATAAATTACCGGAAAAAATAATTATGCTTCTTTGCAAATTCATATGGTACTCTTTCAGTGTCAGGTTTCCACATCACTGATACCTTCCGATGGGTGTTCTTATTTTTCCTCCAAATTTACTTTTATCCACCTCCGACCTCTTCAAACATTTAGAAAATTATTATCGCATCAGGTGTTTAAAAAATAAGAAAAGGTCAAATCGCTCGCTGTTCTTCTTATCAATCTCCTTGTAGTGTTTGTGAGTCGTCGACAATATGTGACTCTCTGCCTTTTCCTTTCAGTGCCGTGAAGGAAGATTATACACTTGAAATGCATTTTGAATGGAGTCATTATGTTTATTAGAACATTTGGTATTGCTCACGCTATTGAAACATTATGATGATTTGAAAAATTATTTAGAACTATTTACTGATCTTTCACATCTTTCGAAACAGCGAAACAGAAATAGAGACTGAGAAATCAAATTAAAGTTGGTGTATAGTTCTACTAAGATACGTAGCAAGATACTATTTCGCATGCTTTAATATAGAAGTTTAAACTTTTGAACTTGCCAAACAGTGGGTGACTCACACAGGAGTAACATTGCAAATAAGGTATATCTTTGAAGCAAACATAATATCAAAACCTTAACAACAAAAGCTCGAACTTTAGGGTAAAGTTCATTTACATCCGATAGGTATGCTATAAAGTGTGGCTAAATTGTTTCTTTAGCACACAATACCAATAGAGAGTTTCTTGCAACTAGATTGTGCAGTCAAAATATTTGTGACCTGAGAAAAGGTAAATATTTTATTTTATATTGTAATAATGCATAATCTTCATCATTTAAATACTAACATAATTATTGCCCAAAACGTGAGCCATCTTTATAATTCCTAAGTTTGTATAATTAGGTTAGAGGGCTCCATATTACCGATATTATAAATTACGATCGCTTTAATTTGATGCAGGGGAGAACAAAACAAAAGCGTAACGTAGTATGTTGCTAATGTGATTATTAACACAATATTAGTGAGTGGAAAGGCAGGGGATTTGGAGATTCTCAAATGGCAGTAGTGAAATGGGAAACTTGGAGATAATTGGCTGTAAAGTTGTCCGTGACGCCCCAAAGACCTCTTGAGTTAAGGGATTGATGATGTCGATGATGATGATGATGATGATGACTTAATCCTTAATTGTGCTTCCTACAGAAACGACACTAAAAACGCATCACAGATCACATTTATGTTCTGCACGTTATAGCCAAGAGATTTAATTTATTCTAATAATCTAGCTTGTCTAACAGATTTTTCAGCTGTGATCTCCAAACGTTTTCATAGCAGCCAAATATATTGTTTCTATAAAGATAACATGTATACGCAGCTTCAATACAAAATGCTTTTAACAACATTATTTGAGTTACTATTGTATATTTTATTATTAAGGTATTTGCATCATGGAGTGGCATGTATTTTTCATTCAATCCCTTATGATACTGTTGGTGCCTAGCCAAGTGAGATATGCCAGTTCATGCCACATGCTTCGATGGGAAGAGGTTCTGTGTCCACAAGTCGACAAAACAGGTTGGTGAAACACAAAATAAACATGTACGATTTCCTTTTGGACACTGATTCGAAAACAAGAAGAATTGGTGTAAGTTTAATAATGGTGGTGGTAGTAGTTGATGTGGTAAATCATTTAATGATACTACTGTTTACACTGCTTCTAATGCTACTGCCATCACTATAGTCACTGCACATGTTATTACTCTTACATAGGCCCCGAAAAATAATGAATATCCCTTCAGCTACGATTAATCCTACCTCTATTAGCAGCACCATCAAATGTAATTCTTTATTCTCCTATATATGTTACTTACCTCGACAAGTCTTGATTGGATTCTCGATTTCAGTCATTTATACGCATACAACAGGATTCAGACAAGGATAGTAGCGTAGCCATTACTAGAAAATGAAATAAACGTTAATAAGTTACTTGACTTAAGATGTCAATCTTATTTAGAGGTATGGATAAAATGATCAGCAGGAAAATATTGTACATTTTTATTGCATCTGTCCGGTGGAACCTGATGTAAATATGCTTCAAAAGTGACAGAGATATTTAAGTGTGTTGCGTGTCATACAGCCACCTCATTTGATACGATTCTCTATTTCAAACAATCATTTGTGCGCATCAAACAATTGGATCAGACAAGGATGTTATTATAATCATTACTAGGAAATAAATGAAACAATAATCAAATACTTCATCCAAGATACTAAAGTGAATTTAAAGCTATGGATAAATAGACATCAAAATATTGTATTTTTTATTGTGGCACATGAACCATTTTTGCTTATTCTGTGACGAAAAGATATGTCTAGTATAGGTATACATTAAAAATATAAATTCCCATACAATAAAGTTATAGAGTGATTGAGACTATGATAAATTTGCTGGAAATTAGTATGATGAACATATTCAAATAGATCCTAATATCTCAAATGTATTTTTGTCTACATAAACCAATAATGACTTCCAGTTCGATCTTTTTGACGTTTTAAAAAGTCGGACATGGTAAATGGTGGCATGGTGTCGCTGTTTTCACAATAAAAATTGACAAAGTCAGTAACCTGAGGAACAGAAGTAACGTGTTGATGAGTGAAATTAGTTTATGTCATGAATTTGTAAAGAAACTGCGTCATTTTAGATGTAAAATGTTTGAGGTCCCACGCGGTATTCAAACAAATTATCAGATTTGGCCAATTCATTGTCAGGAACTGGCTTTGTACCATATTTCATTGCCTACCAACGAGTAAATATCGGACGAGTTGTTTATAGCTGTTTGGCCCATTCTGAGTTTAGCGTGAATCCTCAACCAATTATCAACCATAAACTAGGTGTTTAAAGGGTGAAAATATAAAAATAGTCGATTGAGAATAAAGATAACGATTTCTCTGCAGAAATATATCTACATACATTGTTCGTCATCTTGCTTGTTTCCAAGAATGGGTAGCTTTCGATGACATATTAATTAAAAAATGACCTCAAACCGAGACAAACACTACCCAACCAATGGTACAATCTAAGGATGTCAGTAGCAAAAATATGCAAAAACATACATCTGGTCTTAGTCGATTTCATTATACTACACACACGAGCTAAATAACGTCTTAAATACCAGCCAATGAGCAGCGCAGTTTGCTACCTATTCGACTTAGCACACTGACTGCAGAATATGTATTATATTTATTATTCTACGTTGTTTGAATTATAATGAATCATTAAAAGCTACGTAATTACTTTTTTATAAGGCCTTTAGACACATTGAAGGAACATGCTCTTGTATATGTAAACAGAAAACAAATTCTCATCATTTTAGGATAATCACAAGCATAGTGTGTGCCTCATTTAATTAGTAATACTGATTTAATTATAACGTAAAGATGTAGAATATTATATCCTATGGCGAAAAATGCGTAACCATAATAACAACGCATCACAATAACAAATATCTTTTCGCAGTTTGAAAATTCATGAAACTAAATGTAACTAACATTGATAATACATCGCTAATACATACAAATTTACGAAAGTGCATCCGGATACCACCAGGACGTAAAAAAATGAAAAACACATGCATAGCAATAGCACAAATATACAAAGACACAAACACAAATCATATGGCGAGTAACAGCCCTTTCAAGCTCACTTGATCCAGCAAGCAATTATATGCGTCAGGGAATGTTTGAGGCAGATGCAATAAATTGATGACGAACAGTGGAAAACTAGTATCTAACTAGCCTGAAAACTAGTATCTAACTAGCATAACAACTAGTATCTAACTTCGACTCTTAATGAGTCTTTTTCAAAGGCAAATACAAAACATATATTAGAAAAACAAATAAACACAAAAACGTTATGTTTGTAAACCTCTCCATGGCTGTTTCCACATGAGGTAAAACTATAAATGCAACCAGCTTGTATAGACTTGTTGCGAATACTGAAAACTTTATAATTCTCTAAAGTCTACAAGCCAAAGCGACATCTATTTTTACTTTTTTGTACCTTTATGTAACGCAGATTATATCCCGGATATTTGATTCTATACCAGTTATTCTTATAATAAAAATTGAAGGATACTAAGAAGATTCAGAAAAAGTTAAATTCTACTAGTGCATAGTTTTCTTTTTCTAGTCTTCTTGGTTTAAACAGCTTGTTTTCAATGTTCTAAGGCGGCGTATTCAGTATTATTCCTTTCCCTTCCTGGTTTCGGAACTCCAGCTGTGGTTGTTAGCAATAGCGATAAGTGTTATATCACTGAAAGTGTGGCCAGGGGAGGAGAAGTGTTCTGCGACCGGGCTTTTTTGTCATCCAATCAGATCTATGAAGGTTTATCCTTTTGTGTAGCTTTTCAGTTTCTCCGAAGTACTGAATGCCACAGATCCTA
>JAEAOA010000188.1:610000-845000 GCA_016746295.1 Potamilus streckersoni | reverse complement strand
AAACAATAGCAATGTTAACATTGATAAAAAATAAAGTTTCCCGATCAACGGTTATTGCAACATTGCAAATACTATATGACAACGAAAACATATGAAAGGTAATCTAGCGACCGTATATATATATATATATATATATATATATATATATATATATATATATATATATATATATATATATATATATATATATATATATATATATATATATATATAAAGAATACAAATCATATGGCGAATAACAACCCTCTCAAGCGTACTGGATCCACCAAGGGATCACGTCTGTCAGGGATTAATTAAAATAGATGCAATAAACTGACGACGAACAGTACGAAACTAGTAACTAACTAGCCTAAGCGCTTTCGACTCTTAATGAGTCTTTTTCAAAGGCAAATACAAAACATAGTTACGACAAACAAATAAACACAAAAACGTTGCGTTTGTAAACCTCTACATTTCTATCTTCACATGTGTTAAAACTATAAATACAACCAGCTTCCGCAACTAGTCTACACAAGCTGGTTGTATTTATAGTTTTAACACATGTGAAGATAGAAATGTAGAGGTTTACAAACGCAACGTTTTTGTGTTTATTTGTTTGTCGTAACTATGTTTTGTATTTGCCTTTGAAAAAGACTCATTAAGAGTCGAAAGCGCTTAGGCTAGTTAGTTACTAGTTTCGTACTGTTCGTCGTCAGTTTATTGCATCTATATATATATATATATATATATATATATATATATATATATATATATATATATATATATATATATATATATATATATATATATATATATATATATATATATATATATATAGCACATAAAAATGTTTAAAATGATAATATAAAAGTTATAACTTATGATGTATGTTTAGTTCCTTAAGGAAGTCTATAACATAAGAGATGCTAACTGTATCAAAGATGTCTCTCGTGTCTTGCACATTGTAATATTGATTACGTGTAGATTGGAGGTCGAAACACTCTAGCATAAAGTGCTTAACTGTGAATGGTTCATTGCAAGATATGCATTCTGGTGGGTCTTCTTTTAGTATGTAGGTGTAGGGTGATTCGAATTCTAGCAATGACTACCTCTTCCCTATGGTCGGCTCTGTAAGAGACCATTCTCCTAGAATTGTCTTGATGGTGTGAAGTTTGTTATTCACGGTATCATTCCATGATACCTGCCATTTCAGACGTAAACAGTCTTTGATACAACGTTTACAACCAGTGTATGGTGTTTTAAATCAGATGGTTCTAATGATGCAGTATTGAGGTGAATTATTGATCACTGAACATTTTAACTATACGACTATATTACCCGTCCCATTTTCAACATTTATGCAGGCAGTAGTTCATTTTTTCTTAGAAGACAATCGAGTAATGGAAATTGTAACTATGAAAGAATCTTATAATAGAAGGCTTGGAACTATCTCCGTTCTCTGTATCATCTCCAGTGTACATCGTAATTTTTTTCCAACAGTCTGTGGAGTATTAAATAGAGAATCTCAACAGGGTAATGATTTAATATTGAATTTGTGAAAAAAAGTTTAAAAATGTCCAGCCTTTGCGAGCCTTGGTAATCAAAATCTAGACATTATTCAACGAGTTTCTTAAATGTAATATCTAATCGATGTTGAGTTTTTTGAAATAGTTTTTATTTCAGTGGAAATTATTTAAATAGAAAGAATTTTACAACAGAATACTTCCTGGTGATACCAATACAAAGTTAATTGATTGATGCACGAATTGATTGAGAAAAGAATTTGGATAATATGTGCGGGTAAATTATTTAACTATTGGACAATTTAATACACTCCTTATGAACATAATAATGTAATATAATATAAATCGATATAAATGACATTAGACTATATAAGGATAGAAGTGAATGTTTCACAACAATTTCACACAAGGAAGAGAATGATGTGTTGTACTCAAATAGTAAAAAGTGATGTACTTTACTCATGCTGTAAAATGCTTTCACTCAAATTGTGAAAAGTGAGGTACTTTATTCAAATAGTAAAATGATAAAAATAAAGGGACAAATATCATACAAAATATCATTACAGTCCCAAAACAGTGGGTATAAAATAACAAATTTTCCCAGGGCTAAAAGATTACATGTATAGAGTTACACAAAATAATCCGTCACTATCACACTTGACTACTTTTCACAACGGTCAATCAAGGAGTCAGCTTTTCATTTCATCGCCATCCACCATTCATTTCCTTGATCAATCAAGCAATCAGCGTCTACCAATATGGCCAACAACGCTTGATTATATGCTACTCGACCAGAAACACTTTCAACGCTGCTAGGATTCAGTTTTACAGTTGCTATGGTCATCGTCTATGATTAGCTGTACAGGTGGAACCTCGTCGTCTCAAATCAGCTGAAAACACAACTAACACTGTGTACTATTCACGAGTCGGAAGTATCGATAACACGTAATGACGTTATATACGGTAAGCTATACAGAATACATAATTGGAACACGTAACAAACCAATAATCAGTTTGAGAAGTGAAGCACCTAGTGTCCGGCAAGAATTGTACGGTACTAAACGTTTCTTAAAAAATGTAACATTATATTGCTAATATAAATCTTTTGCCAAGTCACAAACAAGAATATAAATACTCGCATTATAGTACATAAGCAGAACGCTACATAGAAAATATACAAAATTAAACGTGTAGTACAATAGTGATTATATATATATATATATATATATATATATATATATATATATATATATATATATATATATATATATATATATATATATATATATATATATATATAAAATTTAATAACTCACATACCTCTACAGCTGCAAATGTGAAAGTCCTTAAGTATACTGCTCACTGAAAAGAATACCTTCTGTAATGTAAATATCTAGTCTTAAGGAGAAGCATTCATACACAGAAGATGCAACCTTATATCGTCGGTGAGAGGGATTTATTCCGTTTTTTTTTTCATCAAGAGCACTTAGCACGTGCGGCATAAGGTGAACCGAACTCACTGTTCTAAAATAATGTACAATATATATATATATATATATATATATATATATATATATATATATATATATATATATATATATATATATATATATATATATAAATCACATTCGGGTATTGCTGTACACAAATAAGGAAATCCGCTTACATGTATTTAATAAATAAAGGGATTTATAAAATTCTGTGGTACCAATCTTTGTATTGAATTGTAATTGCAAATAGTCAGTTATCATTCATCACCTATTTGCAATTTAATGACAATATATAAGCAAGTATTATTATTATTATTATTATTATTATTATTATTATTATTATTATTATTATTATTATTATTATTATTATTATTATTCCTTGACACCAATCTTTTGTAATTTTTCCGTTAGAACGTTTCGAATGACTATACAGAGATATAACTTATTTTGCTAATCTCCTAGATGATTTTGTTGCTTCGTTGAGTTTGAAACCTAGACTTATGTCAAAGTGTTTTGATAAAGAAATAATCACAAATCTTATTCTACAGGAAATGTTGCAATTCGATGAAAATTGTATAAAAACAAATGTATGAGCATGTACATTATTCTTCAGTATTATTCAGGAAAACATAATGAAAGCGAATTGAACTATATTCAAAGGAAATAACACAATTCCATTGTGTCATGGGTATTACATTCTCTGTGATATAATTGCTTTATTGTTTTGAATAAAGTGCAATATGTGGTTGCTCTCCTTTGGAAAAAGCTATATGAAAACTTTCATTTACTATATTTCAACAAACTATTTGCAAATAATAATAATGGAAGAGAAATGATGTCATATTTATAGCCACTCTGCGGTTGGCACACTTAAAAAAAAAAACTATAATCTTGGTTTAATTGGTTAGCGTTTCGAACTACATCAACCTAAAAAGATCCAGTTTGTTCACATATGACGTGATCCTACTATATGATTATAAACTAGCTCTTTTTCAAATTCACTCAAGTACTTGTGTTTTGGAGAAAGTAGCACTAAGACACCATTCCCATCTCTAATATAGAAACATAAACTTTTCATATAATGTTTTTAAAAGAAAACAATACATTTTAAATATTGGAATATTATAATTCATTTATATGAAAGTTATCAACTGAATTTATTGATCTATTATAATTAAACTGGATGATTACCTTAGTATATATATATATATATATATATATATATATATATATATATATATATATATATATATATATATATATATATATATATATATATATATATACATATATATATATATATATATATATATATATATATATATATATATATATATATATATATATATATATATATCGTATATATATATCGTATATAATATAATATAATATAATATAATATAATATAATATAATATAATATAATATAATATAATATAATATAATATAATATAATATAATATAATATAATATAACGTTCATAAGCCATTTTCTCAGAACTACAATATTACAAATGAATTATATTTTCATCTGTTTTATTTATTACAAGTTGTGACCCTGATTGGCATTTTGGGTGAATTATGTGCTTGTTTAATTTAGTTTTATTGATTGGTTATATTAATTTGCCGAATTAATTGTAGCTTTCTCACGATGTGCAGTTTAAAAAACAGAATCCTACGAAATAATTTTGTCATTGAGAATGTGGAACATAACATTTTTTTTATTAAAACCTCTGGTAGTAGACATTCAAAATAGATGAAAAAGATCCTGAAGGTGATCATCATATTTCAGTGGTATATTCTTTAGAATTATCAACATGAGTAATTGTAGTTGTGGTGGTAGTAGTATTAATAGTCGCAGAATAAATGTAAGAAGTAATTTAAATATTTGATATGTTTTAACCAGGATGAAAATCAATTTTATCATCAATATTATTGCCACTCTTCTTGATCTTTTTATTAGTGCCACGCCGATGATACAAGTTTACCCCAGTTTCCTGAACCTGTCTTTTTTCACATTCTGAACGCATAGACGCCTCCCATGTGTATACTGAGTATACGCAAGGAGTAGTCAGGTGGACAGCCATCAACGGAGATTTAACAACAATGCTGGCATCTTCATTCAACATCCTAAAGCAATGCAAGCTTTGGTAATCGATTTAAGCATGTAGCGAAAAGAATAATGTCTTGCCATTGTTGCACGCATATAATTCATCATCACCATCATCAACCTACGCTTCACACATGATAATGATGGTTTAGCCGGGGATGTAAAAGAACTGACTGACTTGCTCGACCCAACCTCCATGGGATTAGCCTTTGAAAAACTAAACTGATGTCAAACAACACCAATGGCATCAGTGCAGAAATAAAGGCCAGTAGTCAGAAGGTGGAAAGAGTGATAAGCTTCAAGTACTTGTGATCAATTATCACAGAAATGGGTTCGAAACTTAACTACTTTATAGGACTGTGTATTCAACAGCAGCAATAACAAGGTTGAGACAGATATGAAAAATATTGAAGGATACCAACATTGTTATTCGTTCCAAAAATAAGGCTGATGCACTTGATTGTCATATACATCTTTCTATACGCTTGAGAAAGCACGGTCGCTCACAAAAGTTCTATAAACCTTAGAAATGAGATGTTACCAGAATATATTTGGCATCTCATACATTGACCATATAAGCAATGAAGAGGTCCACAAAAAGGTTCAAAGAGCCATCGGATCCTATGGAGATATTTTGATCACTGTAAAATAGCGCAAACTGAAGTGGTAGTCATGTCTCCTTATCACATAGACTGGCAAAAACAATCTTGCAAGACACAGCGAGAAGGTACAAAAAGAGGCAGACAGAAAACGAGGCGGGAAGACAACATTAAGGAGTATACAGGCATGGGAGTTGAAGAACAGGAGGAGATGGAGAGAACTGGTTGTAAATTCAAATATGGTGCATCAACGACCTCTTAGGTTATGGGACTGATGATGATGATGATGATGATGATGATGATGATGATGATGATGATGATGATGATGATGATAATGATGATGGTGATGATGTTGATTATGATAATGATGATGATGATGATGATGATGATGATGTTTGATAGTGCCCTATAGCTAACAATAAATGTTAGCAAAAATAGTTTGAAGACATTAATTTATTGAAGTTATATTTAAGCTATAATATCAATTTATTTAATGATTGTGCGTGTCTTTACGATTTAAAATGCAATAGAAGATACATAATAGATAATTAATGTGTGGAATGCATATATTTCGATTTTGTTCTGATCTTCTCTTCGTGATATTAAAGTGATCACAGCCTAAATGAATTTGAATTTCAAGCATCCCATCCTAATTATGCAAAAGTATGAATATTAAGATCATTATCTTGCTGACCGTTAATTATTTACAATATAAAATGAGTAAATAAACCACATTAAATGTATATATGAATTATAGTCTAAAGACCGAATCATAGACCCTCAAGATGGATCTCATATAATTAAAGCTTTAACAAAGCATTTATTTCAATAAGTCACTGGACAAAAACACTTTTGATTTCTTCATTCTTTAATAATTTCCAAATTGCAAAAGTTCGAAATTTCGAACTCCACCGCTTTAGAAAACAAGCGATAAAGTATACATTTTCATATATCCTGAAGGAATTTATACGCCTACTTCGATATAATTTCCCGTCTCTATTACCTATACATTAGGAAGAGGTCAATTGTTTTGCAAATTGAGACATTCATTCAAAATAAAGTTTCGACTAATGATAAGGTAGTAAATATGAAATTATTTTAATAGTAGTACTTAGGAGATAATTGTCTTAGATCTGTTTAAATTACGACTCATATATCCTGTTGAAATTTTACACTAATTTTAATATACGTTTTCTGGTCTATGTTCGTTGTGTTGATGAGTTTTTTTAGTTATAGAAAACATCCCATTTTTAAAGATGCTTTGGAACGATCAGATGAACTCTGATAAGTACATACCTTTAGAATCTCTCATGTTAGTATTATTTCAACATGGTACTCATAAAATATGTGCAGATATAATAGCTCTAAAAGGGGCATAATAATGCTAACGAATCTTCTTTATTGGAGTATAAATGGCAAACTGAGCCTTTCAAGTTACTCAGCTCATGTTTCTCAAATTAGATGCAGTACATTAAAATCAAGAAACGCCTCATTGCCAAACGTATTACTGGTTAGGTTATCTGCCAGACATGTTAATTTACGAATAAATTATGGTTTTGCGAGAGTCATACAATGACCAGATATATATCACAAATGGGTTTAAAATATTATTGTTTTCTTTGATAGTACATGGAAGGTGACTCTGTTCTAATTTGAACAAAGAATTCACAGAAAACGTTTGTCACACTATAGGTAAGTATCTTTTTCTCGTACTCATTACTGGACAAGTAACCTTCTCTCGTACCCTTTACTCGACAATGATATGGGACATTCCGTAAGTTCTTTCAAATATCCAGCCTATTTATTAAAAAAGAAATACCAGTAGGCTATACTGTTGTGTGACAATGATCAAAAAGACGTGCCATTAATACTATAGTGTTCCAATTCCCATGCCTATCCACTCCTTAATATTGTCTTCCCACCTCTTTTTCTGCAGCATCGCACTATCTCTTCCCTTGCATAATTGTTTTGGAACCAAAAGCAATGTTGGAATCGTTCCATATTGGCATCAACCTTTTTATTGCTGCTGTTGTCTGGGCAATCCTGCAAAGTGGTTCTGATTTGGATAATTTATTGCAAGTACTTGAAGCCTGTGACTCTTTCCAGCTTTTATCCACTGACCTTTATTTCTGCACTGATGCCATTGATGTTTTTTTTGGTCATCAGTTTCGTTTTTCGGCGCTAATTCACATACCGTATGCTGTGGAAGTTTTGTCGAGGCGCAGTCAGCCAGTGATTTTTCCTCTCCAGCTAAACCGTGAATATCATCTACGAAGGGGAGGTTGGTGATTGTTCTTCCTCCGATGCTGACAGGCATCCTCCATGATCCTTTTTCAGGAAAATGTTGAAGAGTGTGGGTGACATTATAATCCCTGTCGGACTAAATGTTAGTCGAAACTATCATTCTTGAGGATGTCGCTGTTGTTTTTGTCATAGAGGTTCTCTACAACCTGCACCAGGATTGAGCTGATGTTATAGTTCTTTGTATTTGCCCACAACTCTGCATGCCATACCCTATCAAATGCCATTAAAAAATATATAAAGACATAATATAGAGTCTGCTGATGATGAAGGTATTTGTCGCAAATTGTTTCTGATTTCGACAGGCTTTAAACTGTTGATAATAATCTTCAGCATGCCTTTGCCCGAGTGACTGATCAAGCTGATGGTTCTGTAGTTTTAGCATAGCTGTAGGTTTCCTTTTGTGGGATGCACGATGACAAAGGACTGAGTCCATTTGGTGGTCATACTTCAGTCTGCCATATCGTGTTGAAGATTATTGTTCCGACTTTTTCTCTTTTCGTATTGCCTGAATGTGCTCTGTTGGCATGTTGTCAATTTTGGCTGGCTTTCCTTTCTTGAGTGAGCTAATTGCAATTTCTACTTCACGATGAATGGGTTGTCAACAATTTGTTATGCATGAGAGCAATTTAGTAGCACTGGATCTCTTTGTGTTATATGATTATAAAATTCTGAGCAGTATGCTGTCCATTGCCTGAGAATCTCTTGATCTTCTGTGAGGCACTTTCCTGATTTGTCTTGGAAGGATGGTGTTTTCCCCTGTTTGTGGTTTGTGAGATCTTTCACCAGTTGATATGCCATTTTTCTGTCATTTCTATTCAGACTGTCTTCGATTTTTCTGCCTTGTCTTTCTATCCAGGATTCCGTTACACTTTTATGGTGTTCCTGATCGTGTTGTTTATCTCTGTGTATTTCTAGAACATTCATGATCACTTTTTCCTTTTTTCAGTTCTCTCCTTTTTGTTGCACAGTTCAGTGACATATGTTGTGATTCACGTTTCTTTGTTCGACGATATTTGCCAATGATCTCGCTATCTGTACTAGTCATAGCTGTGTTGAATGTGGTTCTTCAGGACTCTAGGTCAGTGTCTTGGCTGTCCAGAGTTGTGAAAGGTGCAAATTTAACGCATATCATTGTTGGAAGGCTTCTTCGACATTTTGGATCATTCAATTTGTCAAGGTCACATTTGATTCGTTTCTCGTTAGGCTTTTGGATCATTTTCAGGTGGAGGCGAAATATTGTCATTAATAAATCATGGTCAATTCCAATATCTGCTCCTGAACAACTTCGTCCAGATTCTTCACAGACCTATGTGAATATATTAAATTAATACCTGTATCATAATTCGTGTTTACGCGTTCCTCACAATTACCTGCACAAGCCAAATGTTCGAAACGATCAGATGCTCCACGCCTTCTCTTCAAAAAGCATGATGAGCAACATATAATAACTGTGATTAAATATGAAATACCATCTTTGCACACCAGTCTTTTCCATCTCGCTTGGCATCCGTCGACGGACCATTTTTCTGCTTCATTGCAACAGATATCGCCGTAATGACAGTGTCAACAGGTGTCATAGCATTCATAACTGTATGCTACTGTCTCGCATCCTAATACAAGAAATATCAGTGTTGTCAGACTTACTTTTCACACCAATTTAGGTTCGTTGGACAAATAGAGGTCGTCTTCAAATCTGTTTAACGTAACTAATATTGAACGAGGTATGCATTTATTTTCACTTTGGAGATAAAACAAAAAAACTTTTGTTTTCAATTGGTTCGTTTAATGACACACATTCCTTTTTGCCGGCACGGTTTTAGGAGGATATATTTATATATTCGTGGCGAGTACTTCACGTACGGTGCTCTGAAAAAAAAAACACATGGACTACACATTTTAATTAGTCTTAAATTTGAATGTCTTTAAACTATCACATGCAAAAACAAGAAATTTGTAAACAGTTGCGTCATTCTTAAATCATAACTCATTCATATCACAATTCTTCTTCTTAAATGAACAGCACTATATTCCCGTTATATATATATATATATATATATATATATATATATATATATATATATATATATATATATATATATATATATATATATATATATATATATATCCAATTGAAGTTTTAAATTTCAAAGAAACCATCAGAGTTCTACACCTCTACAAAGCAATATCAATAATATGCATGGATTATAAGACTCTGTCTTAGCAGATGTAAAAGTGCTAATGCAACATTATATATAGATGATTGCAAAGTCGGCTAGTAGGAATAAAACAGCATATCTCAACAGTGTTTCTATAAGTGTATGTTCTTGTCTGTCATCCTGGTAATCTCATCCTTGAGGTTTTGACCTACATTCGTTTGTGCCCATTTCTTACATAGCGAACTAAGTAATATGTTAAGATATCAATTCTTTGTCTTTAAAGCTGCAGCACGTTTGCAACGTTACTCAGCTCACGACATATATATATATATATATATATATATATATATATATATATATATATATATATATATATATATATATATATATATATATATATATATATATATAGTTAAGACTCATGTAGTTAACGTGTGTGTGTGTTGAGGAATGAGTTTTGTATAAATAGTTTAATTTCATTTTATTTCATTAAATGTAATTATTGATATCGGACATTAAACATTAAGTCTGCTATGAACTACTCGATCTCCTTGGTAACGGCTGATCTATAATCTGCGCACAGATTATGTATGTTTCGTTTGGTACAGAATTATATATTCTGTAATTTGATTTGAAACTGGAAAAATAAAATAGTTTATACCGTAATTGTGATTTCCGTGAAAAAATCAACTACTGCGATTCTGTTAAGAAATCGACTATTGTGATTTGTTCTGTATACTATTCACAAATATTTTATCATATACACTTAATGCGTCCGATGGCAGATTATTAGCGCGTTGAAACTCTGCTGCCCAAGATCCATGGTTCTAAACTCGTGAAAAACAAATTGTCTTCGAAGGCAATATTATACCAGAATTTGTAACTTAGGGGTCAAGTGTATGACCCCAAGATTCAACAAACAAAACACACTTTCCACTATGCAAGTATGTGTGGTGCAAGATTGCACTCCTAGTTGTTGCCACGTTATGGCGTTTTCGACATTTATGGACGTGTATAAGACTCCTCCGCCTTGTTAGGATATGTTAGGATAAGTTTATGTTGCCTTGTGTTTGTTATGTGTTTGTGCCGTCTGTGCCGTCTGTGCCGTCCGAAAATAGGCAGAGAGCCTGACCTTGTAACTTCACTAAAGGGTACCCCACACAAGGGCCAGACACATCAGAAAACTAAAAATAAGCCTCATTAGGTTCCTGGTCATAATAAAGATGTTTCAGCCCTCTGAATTTCTAAAGTTTTGGTTGCGGACATTTAGGAATTCTTTTGAGGGCAAGCAGTGTCTTGTTGGCCACTAAAAATAGGCCTACATGTATTAGACAACCCCCCGAGTTTTTAAAGTTTTGGTTACGGATATATAGGACTTCTACTGGGGGTAATGTCGAAAAAAAGACTTGTGTAACCTCATTAGGTTTATATGATGTAACTCGTGGACTGAAATATAGTTAATTTTGAAAATATCAGTGTTATTATTTCTGCGATTAAAAAGTTACAACATAAATGTATAAATGTATCTGATAATCTTAATCCTGAAAAATTCTATGTGATTTTGAATCATTACAAAAACGCAAGAATGAGCACATGTGCACGCTACCATCTGATTACAAAATCATAAAATTTATCCAGCAGACAATGTTACAGTCACTGGCAACAATTACTAATAATCAGGTAAAGCTGTTTGTGCCTCTCTCAAAGGCTATTGAGAAAATTAAGTTAGAAGTATCTCATGAATACGAAAATAAAACGATTATGAACTTTCGTATAAGACAATAAAGGGAGCATTCTTCAAATGGAAGTGAAAATGAATGCGATAATGAAAGTGATGGATCAGTGACTTTGGTAATGGCTAATGAAATTCACTGGAAAATTGACATTTTATTTATTTATTTATTTATTTATTTATATTCTGCCCAGTCAAAATATATTCTGATCCAAATTATATTCTGTAGCTTGGCGTATTTTGAAATGTAATGTAATAAAAATATTAACCTACATATGATTTAAAGATGATGTCATTGGTATAACTCAAACAACCCATTGTTATCATACCACTATTGACAAGTGCATAGACAAGTACAATGAATCATATATTTTGATGGGGTTTTTGGTTTCGCATAGAGATATAAAATGCATTATGATCTCACATACAGATTTATACTTAGAATTTCATTTTCTAAATCCATGACCCTGCCGATCTGGTCTGTAAATTTGAAATGTATTCTTGATAAGAACGGATTATATCCAAGCAAGTACAAGGGATTATTGGCTTTCACACAACCAATCACCCGGGTGAAATTTATGGAGAGAATGCATATAATATGTATCCTTGCTGGGCCTCGCTAGACTTTGAAAAATATACCTGATAACTACTGTACACATCATCGCATACTAGATTGACTGCGATGTTTGATGATTCAATTACACCCGGATAATATTCTTCAATAAGATCAGTTAAGTTAGCGTTATTTAAATCTGGTATAATAAATGTTTTTAATTGTTCTTCTGTTATTGTGTAATGATCAAAAAATAATTTATTAGATTCTGAACCAGTGTAAAGATTTCCATTGATAGTTGTCGCAATGATTTTTAATGAAGTTTTCTTTACTTGTTTTAAATTCATTCTAGTTGCTTCCGAAATTCCATTATAAACAGTGGGACACCAGCCAGACCAGTACTGATCTGATTGAACTTTCATAACAGCTACAACATAATCAGGAGAATTTATTTCCATCGCTGCTGTTAATGTTTTTCGTAAACAGTAATAACTATTTTAGATTTTTTCCTGTAATATATTTAATTCTGCGTTGTACCTCATCAATAATTTGTTCTATTTGATAACTACCCTTTGAAATTCCAACAACTTTTGTCATTCAGGAGTTCCATGCGGTTTATTCTTATTCGCAAAAACCAGTAAATTATTTGCTGGTAATCCACATAATGGTACTAATCTGATATTTGGCCAGCTATGATAAACACGTAACTGTGCAAATGCTATTACACGTGCTGAAATTACAGTTGGATAGTTAACGCTAAATTCAAGATTGGTTGAACTTACTGATATCACACAAGTTTTTGATGTCGTTTTATTAGTGACGATCTGTTGCAATAGTTCGTGCGATCCTGACATTATTATTATTGTTATTATTTAATTCACAATTTTTCAGGTTTGGTTATTGTCACTAACAATTATGGCTGCTTCATCGTATGTTTTCATTATCGATGCATACTCCCCATCAGATATTTTATGATCACCAAGATATAAGGAAATATATGACGCTAATTTAGAATAGACGACCGTTGCTGTGTGTAATTTCATCATGTGCTCGCGCATGTATATATTTTCTTAGAGATAATACCGAAAATAACTGCGCATGTTGTTGGCATAGAAACGATAATTGTTATAATTTAAGGCGCCGTAATCGTTAATGTTGATAATAATAATCCAGTTCGGGCAATAACAGCAGAAACCGAGTAAACGATTATATCAATAACAACCATATGCCTGCGATATTTTTTACTTTCACTGTGTAATCGTCAATGATATTTCTAGTTTAGTCTGGCACTTACACGCCTGATTGTATCGTTTAGTCTGGCACTTACACGCCTGATTGTATCTGTGACGTTGAACGTCAAAAAATGACAGTCATTTGATTCATTATAATATCATCAAGCTAAATTAATTGAGAAGTTTCAGTTAAGAATTCAATACATCACCAATAAGACGCGTCGATCATTTTTATATCTACTATCAGCATAAACGTATATTCGGTATCTTTATTTAACACTATAGATACAGTTCCAGAAAAATCATCGGTCGAATGGCGCCACGGTAATATGGCAAATATACTGAATTTTGAGTTACTAAACACGGACAGCCTATACACACCAGTGACCTCTGCGGTGTGTTTGAGAATATTATTTTGCTGCGACCATGCATTAGATAATGATGTTATGTTATATACCACATTGATGATCTGCTTGTAAGGAATTTTAACAAGATTAGTTTTTTGTTTTGTAAATATTAGGAATGCCACTAATGATATAGTTGAATCTTGCGTTCATTTCAACGAGTTTAATATCAACGGCTGGTGGAGTTCCAAACAATTCATTAATGGATCTGTTTAAATATCTACGACAATTTATAAACGTATGTATGTGATTATTATAATGAGTTCTAAATTCGGCAATTTATCAATGATTGTTGCTAACGAAGTTGTTATTGGAATTTTCTTATCGTCGACGTATTTTTTAGTTGCGGCGTCGAAATCTGTTTCTGGTCATCTGAGATTATGAATATAATTATTATTCATATTAAGAAATGAACACGTGATACCACCATTGGCTAATATGTACTTCGATTCTTGATCTTTTCGTTGTTGCATCTGTATCTGCGGTTGTGTTTCCAAGATATGTATTTTTCTGACATTATTATGTCACCAGTAAATACATCGCCAGTTTTCTTAACATAGTCGTTAACTGACCTACCAGAATCCTGTATTTTACCTTGATCAGCAAAAGTAACGATATTATTAATAACCATGGTGGGAATTTGGTAGTTGTATGTTGCTTGGTTTTAATCGTCATTGTTTATCCTAAAAAAGACGACTTTATTTTGATTAAACTTGTGATATTTAATAAATCATCGAGTTCATTTCTGAGCTGACCAGAGTTGCGTATTTAGATAATTCAAATTTCTAATCTTTGCAGTGAGAAGATCTTCCATAAATATCTACCATTACGTTTACTAATGCTTGTTTAATTGCGACGTCGTAGTATATTCATGCACGACCTTATGAGATGGCGCTGTTGATTTTGATACAGCACCAAGTAAATTAAGTACTTATCGACCACATACTGGGCAATCCGTTATATTTTGTGTTGGCAGCGTTGAAATCCAGATCGGAGTATTTTTATTGCTGATATAATGTAAAAAATTCCTTTGGTGACGACAACCCTTACGAATCGACATAAACAATTCTACGTGGATCAATTACATATCCGACCCAATGCTTGCCTGGTCCAGAGTTTTTATCAAGCCTAATAATACCAGTTTCAATATTGTTGGGTTGTTTTGGTAATTGATCGCGCATAAAAATCTCCTCTGATGTATTTTTTATATTTAGTTGCTTAGCGGCATCAAGTAAATCATAATTAGACATATGAAGAATCATCGAACCTAGTCTTAAATCTTTTCGGTACCACGAATGCCGGGTCTCTGGAAGTGTTAGACCTTTCCCTTCTTTTTGGAGGTTTTTATTTCATGTCCGGTTGCTTTCTTTAGCGCCATTCTAGCAGAGGTTCCAACAGCGCCAAAGCAGCTGCTTTTGCAAGAGCTGGGGCTGTCACGGATATTAATGCTGGTATAGCTTCGAGAAGGGGAACATACCACCCGTCTTACCGATGTCTTTGATAGCACCTACAGAAAAATGAAGTCATACCCCAGTCATCTTTGATCGCATGGCTTCATTAAAGTGATTATACTGACGTTCTGATAACGATAGCTTAATACCATTATCAACAAATCAATATTATCATTAGCGGCATATACAGTATTATCTTCTTTTAAAATTTTACCTTCGACTTCAATAAATCCTTCACCGGGTAAGAAATATCTAATTGTATCCTGAACCTGTAGTTCGATTCATCCACGCTGACATGGTTGTCGTGCATTGTAAGAATAATACTGATAATCCCGAATGGATTCATCTCTGAAAACTGTAGCGTCCATGTCAAACGCGGGATCCGATATACGTTGAACATCGTTATTATTATCGTCTTCGTCGAACACGAAGACCACTCTCTGCTATCAGACTATCATTTACATTTTTTTTTCTTTTCCGACAGTGGTATATCAGCCAACTCAACTAGCTTTTGATTAGCAGTTTGATTTATTATGTTACTTCAGTGTAGTCCAATTTCACTGGTTGAGGTCGGACCGCTTGGTGTCCGCGTATTAATCGTGCTATTCTATCCCTGATTGCTAAGAATGCTTTGATAGAAATATCACCAACAGCGCCTATAGTTTTTTCACGAACATCATCGCTTTCATTCCTAGTTGCTTTGCAATTCGTATTGCTTTTGGGGCTATCCTTCTAAATAAACCATGAACAGCATCATGTAGTCCATATCAGTAGGTTCTTTTGTATACTGGTAATCGAGGGTTTATTACCCTGAGCATGGCATGTCCAATGTTGAGTACTATGTATGATCATTTATTATTAAGTGACTTTATCTCTAATTGTATCTAACCACTGTGGTAGTCATCGGCCATTTCATTAATAATGGACCGATATACATTAATATCCATGATACCGCCTGTAAGTAATCGTTTGCAAATATGAGATGGGTTTTTTTTAATGATTTCTGATAAATTATTACCTGCTCGTTTTATTCCAATAAGAATATCTAGTCGATGAATACCAGCATGGACATTATTGGAACAAGTAATAAGATCACTTCCTAGAACACTCCCAGTTGCGCCATGAGCGTCTTGAAATTGTTCTTCTTTCACATCACTTGGTTTCGGTGGTGCTTTTTTACTTGGTTTTGATGGTGTTTTGGTAATTCTGGATAATCACGAAGTGATTGCTCAAATGGATTTGGTGTTTTTTGTTTTTGTTTTTATTGTTGTTTGTTGTTGTTTTAGCACTTGTTATTCTGTCATTAATTGTATAAACGAAATATGACTATATATTGCATGAATATATTGTATATAATTAGTATCAATATTTCTGGCCTGATTAAGATCATTCTTTATGCAAAATATCCTTTTGAATTAATATCACAACTTATAGGTTGATCAGCATATTCAGATTTTAAAACTGATTTAGATCAGTATAACTTTTCACAGCAATCACAGCTAACTCTCCTGAACGTTAGTATTTTTAATATCAAGAATAGCGTTTTCAAAATAATTGGTAATTTATATTAACATATTAACATTTTCTTCTTGTTCTGGTAGATGTTCCTTTTCATCACCTATTTCAGCACGAGCTTGGTCTGTATCCTCAGGTATTTATTTGTATTGGTTGAGCAGCAGCTATTTTGGCTGGAAGTTCTTCAAGAATCTCTTTTGTTTTCTCAGCTGCTTCAGTGGTTTTCTCTAAAGTTTTAAGAATACATTTAGTGGTCTCAGTGACAGGTTTAAATAATTGGTTTGTAACTTCTGTAAATTCGAGTTGTTGCTTAACAGAATCACGTACAGGTAAATATTTTTAATTGCCTCTGGTCGCTCTCGAGCTATTATAGCTGAATGAGGTTCTCCAATACTCATTATTGATATTATTTTACTGGCTGTTTTATTTATAGCAGCATAGAGGTTAAATAGCTAACGTTGAGTGACCAGCGAGTAAAAAAGCAAAACTAGAGAATTGGTTTTGCATAAACGTCATCGACATTATTTTTCAGCATCGCAGGACCCTTTATCTTTCGTAAATAAGGTCTGTTCACCCTCTCTGCTGCCCTTGTGTATTAAATCAATAAACCTGATAATAAAGTCCACACAAAACAACTAAACGATACTAAATCCTGGACTTCTCTTGCACATACATTCTGAGCTACAAGTGATTCTTCACTGTATGAAAACTACACGACAAAAAACCACCAGAAACAAAACTAAAACAAAAACAAAACAAGAGTAAGAAGCAAATATAAATGCACCATCAGTTGACAAATTAGTGGTCCACAGGTAATGTTTTATAGTTCATAATATGCATCTTAATCACTTTCAACACTCGTGACCATCGACGTAGTTCAGTATTTAAAGCATTAATGTTAAACAAATCTACTTAGATATGAGACGATTATTACTTAAAATCACAGTTTCATTTGTCCGTACGCAGTCCTCTCAGTTTTATGACTGTTAATAAAGTATCTCGTTTTAAATCTGGTACAAAGTTTAGGAATCAAACATGTGATTAGACTGATCCGAAATCATTATCTCATCATATGTGCACTTGTTTTAAGACGTAACAGCACGTTATTTCTAGTCTTAGAGGTTAAACAATATGCAACATAATAATTATTATGGAACTTTTAAAGTCGCTAATATTAGGTACTTTGCCCTTTTACGGGAGGTTATACTTTAATAAAATTATTCTTATTTATGGTGTAGGGTGCGCAGTTTTAATGTTGCTCTCCATTGTGCAAAGTTAACATCAAATTTAGTCATGAATGATATGACTGAAAAATTGTTAAAGCTACGTTACAAATCATAATCACATAAAATCACATCATTCTCAGTCCAAAGATTTCAACACGTTTTGTCCCTTATAACAGTAAAGCAGACGGTATTTTGATTAAATTGTGTATCATGTTTAATTCATTCTGAATACTGGCATTAATAATATTCTTTTCTTTATATATTTCCATAATGAATAGTATGTTAAATTATATTCTTAATATTGAAAATGAAGAAGAACACTAGTTTTGTAATTAGATATTGCTATGGGTATGCTGAGTTATACCCAATTGTCGAATCATATTTTGTTATAGCAACAGTAATGATATATCAGCTTTTTTATGTCAACACTTTAAAATACATTCTACTTTAAATGTGTAATACGTACTATTATTACTCAACATATTGTTTGAAGAAATGTACGATCTACACTGGTTGAGACTTCTATTGGAAGATATTCTTTAATAGTTACAGTCCAAATATTTGGTGTAGTATTGCTGAATTGTCTTTTGAGAAACACATATAATGTAATGTAATGAAATACTAGCTACTTCAATGTTGAAAATGGGACATGTAATATAGACTAATAGTTAAAATGCGATGTGATGTGATTATGAATTTTAACGTAGCTTTAATAATTTGTCAGTCATATCGCTACGATATCTGCAGTGTGGCAGTTTATAGTGATGTCTAGCAATTTGTCATCATGCCGCAGGCATGTAGCATGATATCCCTCCCAGTCACATTATCCTGACACCAGGCCGATTATTGTTGTTGTTGTTGTTGGGTTTACAGCACACGATAGGCTATTCATGGCGGCCAGTATTAATGGTGGAAGAAGAAACCGGGAAATCACCGGAAAGAACCACCGACCCACGAGGAGCTACTGGCAAGCTTTCTCAAATATCCACATTCGCCGAATCCTAGACTCGAACTCACGCAGACATAGGTAAGATGGCAGTTCTCCGTAACGGACAGCTCTTTAGACCACTCGGGCGCTAGGGGCTCCGTTGTTTTGAAACTGAAAAAAATAAAATCATACCGTACACAGTAATTGTGATTTCTGTGAAGAAATCAACTACTGTGATTCTGTTAAGAAATCGACACCAGGCCGAACAGTCCTAACACTAACCTCTTAATGCTGAGCGCCAAGCAAGGCAGCTGTTAGTACCAATTTTGTAAGTTTTTGGTAGAACACACAACCTCCGAGGCGGACGATCTAACCACTAGGCTACCGGAGCCGTCACCTAATAGTTAAAATGTTCAAAGTTTCATTACTCACCTCAATACTGCATCAATGGTTCTTACAGGTGGCTGTTCACTGACTTACTTACAGTCAATTTTCACTTCATTTTTGTACTCAAAGAAAAATTAATATTCATATGAGCCTTAATAAATTTTTAATTTTGCATACTAGAGCTGAGATAAACTGTTATGTATATATAAGTTAAATTGTGGGACCTTTGTATCTCTGATTGACGGTTGTAGAGTGTATCTTTTGCATATATAAATATTGGATCAATCTCAGATAAGACGAACACATTAAAGATATGTTTTATTTTGTTTGTTTCCATTCATCTTTCATGATAAACAGATTTTAAAGACTTAAGCAGTTAAGGTCAATTTGACCGTTTATAATGGACTTGATATTGTCGTCGGATTCTTCCTGAGGGAGTATTAATTGACACGTGTTGTTGTAAAGCATATACATTTCCTGAAATATAAACAACTTATTTAATAACAACTGGTATATATCTACCTACCTACTTACCAACCTATCTATCTATCTATTTATCTATCTATCTATCTATCTATCTATCTATCTATCTATCTATCTATCTATCTATCTATCTATCTATCTATCTATCTATCTATCTATCTATCTATCTGTCTGTCTGTCTATCTATCTAGTTGCTATTCTTTGGTGTATTTATTTTATCTGTATTTGTTTATGCTTACGACTCATAGTGTCCCATATCTAATAGTTATGTTTTGTTAAAGACTTTATTATTAGATCCACGTTGAGTTCGTTGTTTAATTTCAACAAGCTTCCTGTTAGTAAAAAATACTCAAATTATATATCCAAACAAAAACGTTGGATATGCATCATCATTTTGCCTGCAAAACACAACAGTACTTTTAGATGCATTATTGTAGGAATTACTCGTCTCTCAATATTACCAATAGTTTCCTCAACGCTTTACTATAGTAAGTTATTATTTTTGCAGAGTTGTTTTCAAGCGCCTAATGTGTAAAATATTTGTGTTTTACAAAAGAGCCAGATGATATTTATATAAGTTATAACAACAGTGTATGAATGTTACGAGATTAACGATTGCATTTGACAAAAAAATAAAGGGAACATGCAACAACGATATATGGTTTCCCTGCCTGAGGACGAATAATTGAGCACAATGTCTACATAAGCATTACGTCATAACAGCTCTAACACAATCTTAACATAGTGGACAATTTAACTTCAGGACACCCTCTTCTTGTCTTTCAATAAATAGTTTCGCTGTACATTATCAACAGAGCTTTTTTTCCATATACGGGTGAAATTAATATATGCCATCAGTATAATAAGTCTCTCCTACCAGTACGGTAGATTTTTTTTATCAAAAGTTAACCATACGTTCGGGAGAATGCTCACATTAATAAAAATTAGCACATGGAATCACCAATGGTAAAGCCATAAGGAAAAGATTTATGTTTATACATCTTTTCTATCTCACTTTCTTGTGTATGTTTATGTATGTGTGCCTGTGCATCGTAGTAGTTCTTAGACTCGAAGGTTGTGCATATTTATCAATTCCTAAAGAATATAACGATATAGCTCTTGAGTTTGCGTAGTTTGATAGCTTACCAACAATAAGATAAGCCTTTCTTAGGGTCAACTCACAGCCACATAAATGGTCATCAAGTGGGAACATCATTGTGAAAATGCCACTTGTCCCGCCTAATGGATTAGATTCCCTTTAAAATAATAATGGTAAAGTACAATTGGAAACAATGGATCAAGTCTGCGTTCCTGTGTGCCTTACACAATTGAGGATGCGATTTTTAATACGGGTCCCAGATTTGTATTTAATAACTCTTCTTTTCGTGGGCATTGAAATAATATTATTATCCAGACAGGACATGTAGGATTATTAACCTCAACAGTAGTTAATTGCTCAATGATAATAAGCGTGGTCTATGGTTTGCTTTAAAAAAATAAAATAAATAATAGGAAAAAAATTATTCAGTACCATTTATTACAGTATAACTCATACACGCAAGACTTGAGCGGTTTTTGATCACTGTAAAATCAATTTGAAAAGTCTTCTTGTTTCATTAAGATTGGTTGGTGGCACGTGTTATTCGTGCTATCTATCCCAAATTAATGCTCATTAAGTCTGGCATCATCAAATACAACTCATAGAATCTGCAGGTGATAGCTTGATAATGCAGTTATAAGTCGTTGTCTGAGAAATAATTACCACTTAGTCACTTAGCATACATTACGCAAACAATGGACCCTATATTGTCCATATTCACTCAAAAACCACTTGATTACATACCGTACATATAACATATAGTTTATTTTCATAGAAGATGAAATAGAACATATACCTTGGGTAGCTATAATAAAAAATCAAACGTGTCGTTCAACCATTCTTTGGAGAAGTGTTTTCATTATTTGTTTACATTTTTAGTTTGATGTTTATTTTGTCTAGCAGAAGAATATATATATATATATATATATATATATATATATATATATATATATATATATATATATATATATATATATATATATATCCCATTATAGCTAATTGAATGGTCGGTATAGAAGGTGATTTTTTTATAAAAAAAAGAAATCTATATAGCAAATCACGAATAATCAAAGTAAATTCTTTATCCCTTCAATCAATATATTAGATATAAAACGATGCTAGAAACAACGAAAATCTGCTTTAGAAAGACATCGTCATATCTTAAAAAACAAAATAAAAATAATTCAAAACGATAGGAAAATTAACACAGAAAATGTCAGCAGAACAGTATTATTCTATGTCTTAAGCAACCACTATACAACAAATATAATCTTTTATAATATAAAAGTAGCCTCGAAGAGCAAAACACCACAAATTGAAATAGCCTGCTTAAATAAGTATTTTATTACATTGTGTGCACTTTAACTCTTCGATTGATAAAGAAAAATAGGTGCAAATGGTAAATGTGTGGCACAATATATTAAATCGGCACTAGTATCAAGCAGCTGTATAACAGTTCCTTCTTTCCTCACATTTAATATTCTTAGGTTGCTTTTTGACGGAGATATATGGCCGTTAAATGATCAATTGTCATTTCATTGTCCATGGTCTTCTGTACCAAGAGGAATTATTATTATTATTATTATTATTATTATTATTATTATTATTATTATTATTATTATTATTATTATTATTATTATTATTATTATTATTATGTGACTACATTTCTATGGGAAAGTATGAACGAGCTTTTTTGGATTAATACTGCACGACCTTCGGAAATGAAGTATTCATCAGAGAAAACGAATTATATTTCTGCATGTGAATAAATTAAATGTTTTATAACATACTCATTTTCGTGTTCGAGCTAAGGCTTAATTATAGCAAATGTACTTCAAGTAACAAAGTAATTTAATTTACACTTCGAAAAAAAAAATACACAACCGCAATATTAATGGGCACATACCACTGCCGTACAACTTTTAAATTTAAAAGCGCGCTTCAAAATAAATTGTTCTTTTGGTATACTTAGGTACATACATAGGTATTGGAATAATATTTCCAGTTTTTCTGGGATAAGTGGACTTTGGTTCATTTTGTCGATTTTACTCAATTCCGCAGATTATGGTCTGGATTGAGCTGTATCAATTCCACACGAAGTACATGTGATTTGAAGAGGGAGGGACGTGTCTTGATTCAGCTGAATATGTGTTTCTGTTCTGTCATTGATTGTTTGGAATTATAATTTGGGGAAAATATGAGATCTTTCTATTGATATTATCAGACAAATTCTATTGAATATAGCTTCCATTTCATTTTGAATGAAATAACAGTAATGATATCGCAGCTGTAAATGCAGTACGCGTTGTTTAATCAAGTTTTAGATCCCATGACATCGCTCATGTAATTTGAATTTTCAGAAATCATTAAGAAAATACAGTTTTAAGAACATCAAGATGCAAAAATGAAAGTATAACATATTTATGCTTATCACGTACACGCTACTTGCAGAGATCCCATCTATGTTATGACCTCTATGGCGTCTATCACTATCTTAAATCGGAAACAATGTTTCAAAACAGTTAACCTGAATTATTGCAAAGGTGCTGCTGTTTGACGGTTCATTCAGCCTCAAGACGTAAGAATTGTATTTGTCTTGGTTTATTGGGTCTGAGTCTCTTACCTTTCTACCAAGACGTTCATTACTGACCAACTTTGAGGAAGGGTTCTATTGACAGGAGTAGCAATCCTCAGCGTTGAACCAGTACCCTTTTCGTTTGACTGGTGGGTATTTTCTTTTCCACCACTTTACGACTAACATTTCGATGATTTTCTCGATGTTCTTTCTGATTTTTGGACAAAGGTATCGTTCTTTTAAAGGCATTCAAACAACAGTCACACACGGTATCAACGATTTCTCTAGAGGCTATTTGAATGAGGCTTTTATTCTTCACGTCAGTTGATTGGATCTAGTTAGCACCAACAAGACGTCCGAATTGTTGGCTTAACGAGATTATGTACTATTCTTTATCCTTTTATGAGGTCTTATGTACTTTTTGAGGATGATTTTTTTTTCTATCATGAGTAAAACAATGAAGTGAATTGCATAGGACAGGGATTCTCATACTGTCTCTACTGATATTTGGCACTTCGCATCATCTTCAATACGGTTGAGGTGTTTTTAATGGGCTAAATAGTGCCAGTTTTTGCATGGATAAATCCAATACTTTTTGTAACATTCCTCTCCAGCAAGGAGTCCGGTCTTGGGAGAGGGGGGGGCCTTTTAACGGCTACATCTGCAACCAAAGTAGAGGAGGAGGCCACTGGACACGAAGAAGAAAGTTGTTTTTTTGAAACTGTTTCCATTTTGTCATCAGATTGGGAAAGACGCGTGTCAGATTGACTTTGGAAGTCATTGCGAGCAGTGACGACGTCTAAAAAGCGAGAGACTATACTGGCATCTACAGTCGTGGTTTATTAAGTACGTTTGCGTCTGAGCACTGGCTCCTAGCTCCAGATAGGAGCTGTTTTGGACGCTAGATCTAATGTCCTTTGCGTTTGATCAAACGTTTGACAAATTCATTTCTGCCTGAACCAAGCAGTGAGGCAATCAATATGTTAAAAATTGTCGAAGATACCTCCCATCTTTGTAAGCATCAATTGTTGATAGAGCCTCACGAATATTTTCTTAACCAAGATATATTGAAGTATCGCTATGAAAGCGTAACACTTTAACAAAATGAGTCTTTCGTACACATTTAAAAGTGTACTTGTCATGATGTCTTTGCAGGAGCTGTTCATAAATAATCCCCAAATAAAGCTGCTGGTAAATTAAATCCTAAAAACGTAATCATTAATACACAAAAAACCACATACACAAAAGCGCATAGCACCCCCACATACACATTCATACAAAAGAAAGATATTTTTGTAAAACAAAATGTAGAGACCTTATCGAGGCAATACAGTGGCGCTGAAAAGGGCAACAGAAATTTATTAATCCAATAGATTTAAGATACCGAACATCGTACTTGTCGACTTCTTTACCTTAAACTCTGTCGGACATCAGATACATATATCAAGACTCTTGAACTAATCCAAACACGCGTTACAAAATTCATCCAGAACGTGAAGTCTCTCTTTCAATCAGAAGAGAGCTACTTGTGACGTTACATACACTATATAGGTACACTAGCTTCGGTGCGCAGTGAATCGAAGCGACATTGTTGGAACATGACTGAAACTAAGAAGACGATTAATTGGGGTGTAACTGCATTGGACACGAAGAGTGATGGTATAACGGCTACCAAATCAACCAAGGTGATACGTCCAGAAAAGAATGATTTTAATTGCGATTTAGTCTATCTTGTCTCCTCTTCACAAGAATGTGTAGCTTTGTAGCTGTACAAGCGCCTTTGCCACTTTCTCTTTCCTTACCTCAAGTCGAGGATTTTAGAGGCGGGAATACGAATTGGAAATTTTTTTACAACATCAGAAAGAAGTTGAGCAAGCCTTTGTCATTCAATAGCAACAGCGAGAAGAAGAGGAAAGAAGAAAACGAGAGGAAGAACAAGAGAAGAAACAGTGCCTAGGCGAGAAGAAGATGGAAGGTGAAAGTCAAATGGTCACGGTGCTATTCGACATGTTGACAGAATACAGGTATCAGGCAAATGTGCGCTGAGTACACTTGAGACACCCGAAGCAGTAATCTCTACCAAATCATCGACAATAACAGGTGAAGAAGTCAGGGACTTGGTTGTGGCAAAGGTGTAAGGCAGCTACAGTTCATTGTCTCGCGTTCGTGAGTTTGTTAAAAACAAAACAAATACTCAACAGACAATGCCAGGACCACCCACATCTTTAGAAAAAGTGACTACTCAAGGTTTTCCAAATCAAATAAAAACTCAAATATCTTTTTCCCCCAAGATGATTGAATACTTGATGATGTAGTGTATCAGTGCGTGAGTGAGTTCAGACCTTTTTGATAAAGAGGTACTTACGTTTTCTTTCTGCTATATACTCTCCTTGCGAAAATTACAATAAAATGTCACAACATAGCAGAAAAGATCCATTTGATTTCTCTCTCTCTCTCTCTCTCTCTCTCTCTCTCTCTCTCTCTCTCTCTCTCTCTCTCTCTCTCTCTCTCTCTCTCTCTCTCTCTCTCTCTCCATTGTTTACTTTTCTTCACATACACAGATTTATCCTCTTGTTCTTCACGTTCTTTTTCACATCAAATGCATCGATCAACGTTGGAAAATATAAGAAAGCAGGTTTTAATGAACGTGAACATTGGAAAAAATTAACTATAAAATATATTTTACTTGACAAAATATTAAAAATTGCAGGTATTATCAGAGGCTAATGGGCGTTAGTCATGTTGAAACTCAGATGAAATGATCCGCAGAAAGGGCAGAAATCCAGGGGAGAATTACCAACCATTCAGTAAGGAAGACGACTGCGACAACCCTGTCGAAAGCTGGGATCCCTCCAACAAAGATCATGCAAGTGACTGGACATACACATGTGTCATCTATAATTTGTGATAATAATGATAATAAATCTACTTGCCTTTTTGCATCTTTAATCTCCTCAGATATACTTTGTGGGATCTTTCTGCTTATAAGAATTACGTGGTTTCCAAATACTGATCCACCTCAGAGAAATTTACTGAAATATGTATGCCTATAATCAAGACATTTTTGAAACCGAAATCACACTCCAAAGTAGTCTGTACTGCACTTCAAAAGGGAAGGAATTTATTGTCCACTGAATCCAGCATCTTCCCGAGAGTATAAATTTAAAAACTTTCGTATTTTTCCAGCTTACGGTTCCAAACTATGCATGACCGAATAGAAACAGTTACGCAGCTTGTTGTCAACGCCAGGCACTCGAGTAACAGGTGAAAAACACACATGAGTTAATCAGAATTTATATACGTTGACAGAAAAACAAATTCAATCTATTCAAGATCATTTGGGAACTTTGTTCAATGGCGCATTCATTCATAATATGACTTTAAATTTCAATTTTGATAGAGCAAAATGGGATTATTTTTTAAATGAGTGACTGAGCGCGCAGTACTCTATGAGGTTTAAAGGTCGATGGGCGGAGCTATGTGCTCATGAATACTGTTATTGTGTATTGACGAATCTATAGTTGTGAATTAATTTTCGAATAAAGCATAATAAAATACAGTGTTTCTTGCAATGTATTTTATTATTAAACCCTAGGTAATTAAACAAACATTACCATATAATAAAATGGTTACTGCATTTGTATGGGAAAATATTAACTCATAACTGGCGAAAGAAGAACACAGAAAAACCCAAGTAAGAACTAATGACCACGGAAGCTACTAGCAAACTTTCTCGCATTTCCTGAGTCCGAGACTCGAACTCACACGGACAGAGGGGAGATTGGGATAAGCTAAAATCTCCATAAGAGCGTATTCAATTTTTCAGTCAGCTTTACCAGGGTAAGACATTCCCATTTTCATATATTTGTCAGACTATTATCAGTACTGTTTCTGTTGGTGTCACTACCGATAATTCAATCCATTAAGTTTGGTTAGCTCTGGTACGTGAAGATTTGTTGGATTAGCAGAAACGTCTGACCTCAGAATGCTTTATACAACATTCATTTGTTAAATAAAATGCAGATCGTAAACTATTACAAAGACCATCTTTAACCATCTATATTATTGCGGAACATTTCTGTGGTAAAACTGTTATGATGGTCAACTTCGATAAAACTAAAATCGTTGCTTTAGAAATGAGAAATATCTGAAGCAAAAGTAGGTTTGGTGTTTCAAAGAAAGACGTATTAATTGTTTGCGTTACTACAACTACATGGGTCTATTTTTCTCACCGACGTATTGAGTGTTTGCCTTACTATGACTCTGGGTCTATTTTTCACATCAATATTGATTTGGAGAAAGGCTATGAGAATGACGTTGGTTCAGAAAATAAAGCAACTTCAAGTATTTTTAATTATCAAGAACGATTTAATTGTTTTGGTGTTGATGATGCTTTCAAAATGTTTGTTTCTGTGATAAAACCAACTGCTTGCTCTGGGTCAAAATTTGGGGACATGGATTTAGTACAGATATTGTAATTGTGCAATTCAAACAGTATGTTGGTGTTCCTACAACTGCCAATAATGCAATTGTGTTGGGGGGTGCGGAAGATATTCGCTTTGTACCTCATATTTTTATGATATATTAAATACTGAATGAAAGTTGTAAGAATGGATTCAACTTGCTACCCACACCAATGGCATTTAACGTTGAAAAGATTAGATGAAACAAACCATGTCACCTGGGCTACAAAAGTTAAAGACATGTTAAGTTGCCTCGGTTTTGGATTTGTCTGGCTAAATCAAGATGTTGGAGACAACAAAAAGTTTCCTCACTATTTTAAAACAAATAAAAATCAACATTCCAAACTATCAAAGTGATATTACCAACTCACATAAATCCGTGTTTTATTACATGTATAAAAAACCAAATTAAAACCGGAAAAATATTTATCCTGTGCATTTGCCTATATTTCAGAACTTTACATGCTAAATTTAGGTGCCCGTTAGATAACGTATTTTGAATTGAAGGTCGCACCCATTTCTAGTAGATAATCTGATATACTTTTCGCATGATATACTGGAGATTTTTTGATTGGACAAACGTTTATCAGGATAAAACTTTCCCTGAGTAAAGTATTGATTTTGACCTGATATTAAGGTTCAAATATTCAGTTTAGATTAGATGAAACAAACCGGGTATCCTGGGCTACCAAAGTTAAAGACATGTTAAGTTGACCCGGTTTTGGATCTATCTGGCTAAATCAAGATGTTGGAGACGGCAAACAATTTTCCTCACTATTTTAAACCAAATAAAAATCAACAGTCCAAACTATCCAAGTGATATTATCTACTCACATAAATCCGTGTTTTATTACATGTATAAAAAAACCAAATTAAAACCGGAAAAATATTTATCATGTGCATTTGCCTATATTGATTTTGACCTGATATTAAGGTTTCAAATATTCAGTTTAGAATTAAGAGCTGCAACATCTTAATTCACTTACATAATTCGCTCGTAATTCTGTTATTGTTCGATAGTGCTACAAAATAAGTTTTCATGGCACCTAACTATGTTTAGGACCAGTATCCTTCAAGATTCTGAATAATTGATGATTGGCATATATGACGTTTTGTATGTAATGACGCCATTGGAGCTTTAACATTTCAAAGTTGACCACAGTCCAAAAAGAGAGTTCAAACAAATTTCTTTGACATTCGCATGGCATTGTCCTTGTGTGTCTTAGTACAAAAAGCAGTAAGTTCTCGGTCAAATGTAATGACTCTTTGGTCTTAAACAAGGATACACAAACAGCGGAACCGACTCGTTTTGAAAAACTAAATAAATAGTTTAATTCTCGAATATAAGAAATACCAATTTGAGAGAAAAGTACAGCATTGTGAACTAAATCCAAAATAATCCTACAAAGGTCTATCACGAGTCCTAAAAAATAGTGTCATGAATAAATACATAATCTAGAATATACTAATCTAGCGGTATCCTTAAATATGCTTAAGTATCAACAGTCTTGATGTATCACAATGACATTGTCAAGAACTCCTTTGAACAAATTCGAAATAATAAACAATGCTGCATTAGTCAAGTGTCTACTATGATTTGTAATTCCTGTTAATTTTTCAAACAAACGATTTATCTTAAATTATGTCTAAGCACATAAATACAACGCAGATTGATATTAAAATAAGATGATATTAATTGTCTACTTCTTCACCTTATCCACGCACTACGGTTCTGCATCCCAATATTGTCCTACTCGATTTATGTCGCAATACCTCTCCCGTGACATATTTCATAAAAATACATCTCCGTCTCGCATCAGAACTCAGCTGACTTAATTATCCAATGGGAAATCGCCGTAAACTAATAATCAGATTCATTATTAGCATTGAAATGAAGACTAGTAAGCACCAATTTATATATCATTGATACCAAAGGCAAAGGCACAATGTTGATAAACATAACAGTCCAGCAATGGCAAAACTCAATATAGTGTGCCTTTGGGACGTTCAAGCTCCTGAAACGTCAAGCTCCTAAAGGTTCATCATCGATGAGTTGAAGATAAATTTCAAGACGATCGATATACATGCAGCTATCCTTGTTGGAGTCAAGGAGTCCTAAAGGTTCCAAGACGAAATAACATTTTAAAATTGGCATTGGCTTTCATGTGAGTAATAATGAAAACATTGCAATCAAGTCGAATGTGCAAGCTTCAACCTTTCACCAAAATGAAACCCTCTTGTGTCATTTCCATGAATTTTTCTTTATCGTCGATGAATTGTAGGTATCAACTTGAATTTACCAAATATTCATTATTTGGCAGTGTCGGACATTGAACGAATTTCCACTGCAAACAGTTCAGCATGAATTTTGCAAATTACCGTCATGTTTTTTGTTTTTGTTTTTCTTACGTGTTCCAATGCGAAGAATTCTTAGGATTGATACATTTGTTGGGATTCAATTTTGTCTTCTGGAGTCTGACACCAGAAATAACAGCCACTAGTTCTTTTTTCAATTTCAGAAATTCGTTCACATAACCTGAAAAGTTCCAAGTAGGAGGAATTGTTCCATGGTAGAAAAGTGGTAAATTTCTTATAACTTTATTAGCGATATCCGGGATGGAGAGCAAAAAAACAATTAGACGTTCACTGAAGCTTTTGTCAAGGCTAGTTCTTGACCATTGTGGCAACATGAGTGATCTTGATTACACGTCTCATCAAACTTATACCCAAAGGAAGCATAGGTTTTCCATGACAACGATGAGGTAAAACAGTATGTACAGTTTATCGGTGGGTGTACTGTGAATTTTATCAAGATTTCCTTTTGATGAACGTGTTCCACGTCGATGTGTTATATCAGAATTTCATGATTACAGGTGGATACAGAAGCATATTTACACACCCAGCTATTCAAGGAGTACACTTCAAGGTATTTCATTACTCTCATTCAGATTCGTCAATTTCGTGCTATAAGCGGGTAGCATTGGTTCCTCTAAGCAAAATGCGGATTTTCAGGTTCGATGTTCACCGCATTGTAATCTGCGACAACATTTTTAATTATTTAATCTGTTTTCAAATCCAGTTCATACTTGTGCTTCCACATTTCTGTTACTTGGTATTCTTCACTTTATAAACAATGACGTTGTTGATATATTTGGTCATAGAACTCTTCTATTGTGCACTCTGAGAAAATATTTTTCATGTGCTGCTAAGGAAACCAAAATAGAGCATCAAAGAAATAAGCATCTCTGGAATTCAAATATTCGTGGATAATACTTACAAGTAGGTGTTAGATAGTACTCAACAACTGGATGTTGGATAGAGTTAAAAGTAGGTTAGTAGTAAATATTAATCAAAATTGGTTTTGAATAGTACTCAATAAGTGGGATGTTTGTTAGAACTCAGTAAGTGGGGTGCTAGATAGTGATCCGAACAAAGTAATATTACATTTCCCAGTTTTACAGAGATCGACTCACATTATAAACCTATGCTTTAATTACGCTTCTCTTATGGATAATATTTAAAAACAAATTATCAATAAAACTTCTGTAGAGATCAAGGGCAAGGCATACGACATAATGCTAATTCTCGCAGAGCTATCAAGTGGCCCATATTAATGAGGACACCACTTCTAACTACATAAGAATGTCAATTTATCAGTTTATCGACATGTCAATACCACATTGACATTAATATGTATGTCAATTTATCAATGTCAATTTATGGGTGTCAAAGGGGAAATTTCATGTTAAATATTAATATTGCATTTAACGTAGTGACCTATATAGGTTCCCAAGGTAAATCTGATGAATGATGTTCATTCCAGTAGACACCCACATCGCTACATATAGCTGCTAACATCTTTATTCGTATTAGAATAATGACCTCGCTGTTGCAACAAAATGCACAAATTCATTTCAATTTTCTTTCAGAGAAATACTTGTTACAGTGATTTTGTTTCAAGATTTGCCGAATTTTTATTTTGCTGCAATTGTTCATGGACAATAAATTCTGAAGCATCGTTGTTGTATGTTATGATTATGGCCAACCAGGCTTCCGCTTACTGCTATCAACGTTTGGCTGGATATTCACTAGTCTACGATCGGTTATAAATTTACCATGGGTAGTGAAAATGCTTTTCATGTGTGTCGATTAAGTTCAAAGGAAAGTACTAATTGGTGTCCATTTCTTCTGAGATTAACCAGTATATACTAAATCCAGAAATGCAAGCAAAATTATATCTTGCAAGCATATGTAATCATTTTATAAATTCAAGAAAGATTGTACGGACGTTCACTCCGAGTTGGAGCCCGCAAAAGGAGCATTGGTTCAAAATCGGAAATTGTACATTGTTCTGTGCCTTCATCTGGATCATGTGACCGTGGCTCCAAATTCAAAATGGCGAATGTTTAGGTGGTGTGGTATCTAAGGAAAGAATTTAATACGTTATCGCCTTCATTTTAGACCTGTATCAATAGTGTGGAATAGGTTTGGGTTAACGAGAATATTGCGGTGAGCACGTTTGGCAATTTTAGTGGAAAAAGCTATGGATTGTAGGGATTTTATAAATGTTACGGCATGTCAAAACATGTCACCGTTGGTCACAGAATTACCTTTTTATTGGATTTTTACAGTTATCCACTTCGAAGTGCTAACCTTGCTCCATCTCCGTTAAAAAAATCTACATTAGTTAGCATTGGTATCTGTGTATTTATTTTTCACTCATTATTAGACGAGAGGTTTGGAAACTCAGTTGTACTCCAAGGCTGCATTATCGCTAACTACGATGTCATAGCCTCAACTTAGTTTGTTGTGGTTGAGGTAGGACTAAGGGTATTAATATTAGTACTATATTATCGCAGGCTGTATATTATAGGTGTCAACCTCTTTGAGATGAAAACTTGTACGCTAGACCAATACAAACCAAACCAAAAGAAACTTACATGAAAAAAAAAAATGTATTCATACATTATAAGATTAACCGTTTTAAAAGCAACAAATGCTAAACACAAAGTATATTTACACATTTACATAATTATTTACATTTCTGAAACTTTATTTCATTCTTTTTACTTGTGTTGTATTATATGCAACACATGCACATTTTGCACTTTTCAAAATGTATTCTGGGGTTTTGAAGACTTTGCAGCAGATGTCATTGTTTATTTTACATTGTATAAATGATGCTACCATCTCTAAATTCAGACTTCCTACATTATATATCTTCATCATCAAGAAAGGTCTCTCACAGTTTGCAGCGTTCCTTCAGATCATATATGCCTAATGCCACTACATTAATATCTTTACTGCATATTTTACAAAAATCACGAGAAGATCCTAATTTTTATGCATTACAATGCCAGGGAAGACTTTAATCCAATCAGCCTGAAACCTGCCACAACCTAGGTCAATGTTTTCAAGCTTGTGTTTCTTCGATTTTGTCTTGGCCATTTGATGGATGCAATATTTCAGCTAGATAAAAGAAATAAAAAAAAATAATTTAAAAACTTAAATTTGATATGTGATACAAGAAAATATCCTGATTACAAATTTGTTATGAATTTATATTTTTTACCATAAACACCAAGATAATATCCTAAGAGCTATGAAAAAATTGAAATCTAAAAATAAAAAAGTTGACAAAGTAGCAGTCCTGAAGTTTATACCTTGTAAGCTGTTGATCGTTTCTATTAATCATTTATCTGGTGCTTGAAAAGCTGTGAATTTGCTATGTAGTATGCCAATTATAGTCAAAACAGGATATAAATTGGCAGTGTTACATATTTTCAAGCCACAAGAATGACATCACTCAGTAGATGTACTACATCGTCATTATGGCAATACATCTTAATTCAAACATATGACAACACGATAAAATCACTGTTCTCAGTTCAGCAGACTATTTATTTATAATTAGTACATTGTTAAAAATTTTTGATTGGATGAATTACTGTTACACCACCATAACTGCCACACTAGGTAAAGGATGAAAATTATGTCAATTGAATGCATTTTATTGTAATAAGTATAAATAATAAATTAATGTGTAAAATAAGAGAACACTATACAGGTAGTTGGTCAGTATTAGAAATCCAAGTGAATATCAATTTCATAGTGATAAATGATGAAACTTCGCACACACAGGAGTTGAACAGGAAAAGAATGGTTTTGAGTATGATTTGCTTGATTGTTTCAGACCACCCTGATCTCATTAAATTCTAGTTCTAGAAAAAAATTATGTCCAGAGTCTCAGACTCATACAAAACCAAAAAACTTAAAATAAAAAAAAATAATATTATTTATGAAGAAAAACATGCAAAATGGCTGTAAGGCTGTACAGTGACCAAACTGGAAGAAACTGAAAAATTAGGGGTAAAACGTACTAGTTGACACCTATGGTATATTATGGCTGCATTCGATTTTCCAATTATTTTTGGATGTGTGCCATCTAGCAGTTATTTACAGATTTAAATCTGTAGCCAGTGAAAACACAAATATCCAATAGCACAAATTCCTCTAAAATGTCAACATTTTTTTAAATAAGTTTACATTGAAAAGCAATAGCCACTACCTTTTTGTAATGTACATGCAATTCTGTTGATCATCATATACAAAACTCTAATTGAACTTAGTATACCTGCATTGGCTTTGATTACGAAATATACTAAGCATAGTGTCTGATATTCGATGATTATATGTCATATACTGATATTAATGTACATGTTCTTACAAGGATAATCTAGGAATTTCATTCTATGGTAGCCAACATGGACCAAAATTGACATGTTATTGTCATATTTATCATACATAAATAGAAATATAGTACAAGGTACATTTTTCTTCAATCAAAAATATTTAAATAATAATATTCGTATTTAATAGATGGGTGACAAAATTCAAAAACAAGACTTGCCAGTCCTGCTTCAGTCACCTGCCCAGTGGGAAAATGTATTGATCAATTAGTAGTGTTGAAATTTACAGTTACAGAATTCAAATCTCCCTGATGTACATGTTGCTATTATAATAGTACATCAAAAGAACATGCTGCAATAGCTGGACAGCAAGATCAAAGGTTTTGACTGGCAGCAGGGTGGGAAAATGTATAGATATTTACAGTGCTCAAATTCATAAGCAGAAAGTTATAGAGATATACATGCAGGGGTCAAAAAATTCACCTTAGAACTGTAAACTTCACCTTCTTCTTTTAGGAAAGTGAAAATGACTTTGCTCTCTGATTTCTCGCACATAAAATGGCTGTAGATTATGACTTTTGAGATACACCCTCGCAGTAGCCAGTCAGTTCTGGCACTGTTATAACCCTAGGTTAAATGTATTTAGGTGGTGTTCATACCAATCAGCTTACAGCGCCAAAGAAATTCTTGCATATTCACATGCAAGTTTTAATAGCTAACTGGCCATTAACCCTTTCGCATGTATGATACCACTGCTCGATTTCATGGAGTTGGGCCTACTGTAGGCAACTATGAAGTAAATATACCAAATTCTGTTTTGAAATTTAAACATCAATATGCAAATAGTAATTTGCTTTTAAAAAATGTGATTGATGAAGATTGTTTTCGAATTTCTCTTTTTTTACAAATGGAGATTTTTAATGGCTGTATTTGCATATTTTGTTTATAAAATCAGTTTGAAATTGCAAATAAACTTGTAATGTTGGATACACCACTTCAGTAAACTGTTTGTATTCGTAAATAAAAGGGGAAATAGATTCAGAATAATATATAAAAAAAACTAAATTTAAATATTATGTGATAGGAGATTTGACCTAAATATTTAATAATGTAGGTCAGAAACATAAGACAATCTCTGTTGTGGAATTTGAAGCAATGCTGTAAGTTCAAGGTTTCTGGCATACAATAATTTAATTTTCTTGGAAATACAGAAGATATATATATATATATATATATATATATATATATATATATATATATATATATATATATATATATATATCTAGTAGTGAAGCAAATACTATTTAACAAATGAATGTTGTTATTACCAGTTGGTAGACAATAATACATCCATAAATATGCAGTTCTATTAATGAATTTTTGTAACGAAGCAAGAATGTGAGTAGTTATATTATAAGGAAAGCCCCCTTTCTAAAAATAGATGCACTCGCATGGAGCAGTATGTTTTCTTGTATGTTTTGATTGGGGGGAAAAGGTCCAGTTTAGTTATATATCGACTTTATTGCTTCTGTGTGTTGTCTATGAATAGTTACAGTAATGTTTTATCAGAAACAAGGATATCTGGACAAAGAGTATGGTTTGAAGTCGCTTGTGCATTTATTTTTGCTAGCAATTTTTTTTACTGCAATTTTACTCAAAACTTGTGGAAAATAAAATAATTAAGTGGTAGTTTTTTTAAACTCATAGTGAAACCATTGTGTGTGCATATATATATATATATATATATATATATATATATATATATATATATATATATAATTTGCAGAGTAGTTATTCATGGATTTCAAATTTTAGTTACATTTGTGTGTTGAGTTTAAACATCAGATCCTTTCATTATTTTGTGGAAATATTCAGCCAATGCAAGCATTGACATTCCTTGCCACAGATAAGTTGCAGTTTATGTATTATAAAACATGTTTTCTACCATATATAAGTTAGGCAAATACCACGCTAATATAGAGTTGTTATCCCATGGTGCATTAATCTGAGTCAATTGCCATATTCTGTTTCATTTACATTTAGGTGTTGACAAAGATTATTACATGGAATAGAGAAAGCCATACAAACTTTTCAAATAATAAGTATGCAGCAATTGCAAAACGATTTTAATATTTACCAATAGCAACAAACCATGGTAATCCAGTGTTCCAGAGTACTATTTATCCAAAATAGTTTAATGGTTAATATAAATGTTTAAGACAATTTGCAATGACTCACTCTCAGATGTTAATAAGACATAATTTGCAATGACTCATTCTCAGATGTTAATAAGACATAATTTGCAATGACTCACTCTCAGATGTTAATAAAACATAATTTGCAATGACTCAGATGTTAATAAGACATAATTTGCAATGACTCACTCTCAGATGTTAATAAGACATAATTTGCAATGACTCACTCTCAGATGTTAATAAGACATAATTTGCAATGACTCACTCTCAGATTTTGCATCATGATATAGATATTGACCTTTATATAGTATGAAAAACCCAGCAGCCATACTGAGTGGAGGTTGTTTTTTGGGTCATGAAATTGAGTATTCTAAAACTATAGTATTCACCCCAACCCACTCTGCCTTCCACCCCTTCCCCCAGCAGTTTGTAGATCTATAAGATTAAAAGAATCAAGGATATCCAAAATGCGCAAAAGATAGTACACAAAATTTCATTCATCAATTTATGATTTCCAACCAGGTCATTGGCAGTAGGCATAAGACAATGTCATCTTGTTCATGTTTCTGACCAGTTTCTTAACTAACACGATCTATTTGAAACTCAGATGAGTCATTAAAATTCATTATTTGGAATTCTCTAAACCATATCAAGGCTGATCAGATTTTGTTTTTCATCCACTTGTCCAGAAGAAGTGGCTTCAGATAATTCTGATGTCCCAATTTATTTTTCACTTGTCCCAAAATTGTAAAAAAAACTTGCCAAGATTTGATGAGATATGTGTGCTTTTAATCCATAGAGATAAGAAGTCAAGTAATGTACAACATTAATATTTTGAAAAGTATCTAATATTTTCAAAACTATTATTTGATTCTGCATGTTGAGCTACTTTAGTTACATTTGTTTTAGCATTTAAAAAATGTTCATGTACATGTCAACAGGACCAGTGCTATGCCAACAGCTAATAGCATGACTGGGTTAACTCCTTAAGCTCTGGTCCATTTGCTCATGTTCACTGAATATGTAGAGTCATTTAGTTAAAAAAATTCCTGAATGAAGTCTTTGTTAAATTCATTGAACTACATTTATGTTGACTCTCAGCAGTGGATAGGCTTCTAACAAACATAATTTCTACTGGTTTGCATAACAGACAAAAATAAAATAGCACTAAACTTAGTCATTTGATTCTTTCATTTATAAGTTCAAACCTGATTGTTGCCAGGGGATCCCAGACACTGTCAGCTTGTTGTCATTTTGAACTGAATGTGAGTTTCTGTAATAACATGGTTGCCAAATTTGCATTAGTGAATCTCTGCTTTCAAGCAACAGATGTGATGTAGATTGCCATCTTTAATAATCTCAATAATATCTGTAAATTTTGGAGTGATATCTCATTGAACACATGTAAACAAGAGCTCTTCTTCTTATTTGTTAAGTTAATGGCGTACATTATGGTTGGCATGTAATGTTTCTACGCTGCTTGAAAGAAAGTGATCATGTGAGCCTATCAGATGATCTATTTTGCATTTTAGTTAGGCTTAAACCATGTTATTATAGTGATTTTGACCATTGTAGCTCAAAGGTGTTTCTGTTGTGACCAGCTTGAGTTGAATTTGTAAGTTTAATTTAATTTAAAATCATTTAAATCTCAGGATCTTACTAGTGCTAATTAGATTTCTTGGACAAAAACATTTATTAAAAATTATTCGGTATTCCAAACTGGAATATTATTCTTGGTGATTCAACAAGGAACTGTTCACACATCAGGAAAAAGCAAGTTATTAAGATGGCATTGCCTTCCATCTTGGAACTTCTTCTGGATTCAAACTGCGATTCACTTAGGACTTTTTATTGATAGTACTTATATTTATTATTTCTAGGATTAATTTTGGATTGGTTTCATAAACCTTAAGTCCTTTTTCTTATTTTACCATGTTTTATAGGGAAATAAATTATATTGTTAAATTTTACAAAGCTTGTTAGCTTCACTCTTTTCTTTATTACTTTTGTACGAGCCTAGAAACAAAATATATAAGATGAAAGGACAGTGAACAGCTTGTGAGTTTGTTTACACAGAGAGCTTCCATTTGCTATTAAATGTCAATAAGTTGACAGTGTTATGCACCCATTGTTGACAGTCAGGTTATAAATTATAAATCTATGAATGAAATGGCTAAGTTTTATTCATGTTTTGTTAATTAAATATGACACAATTCCTTATTGTCTTCTTTCAAGCACAATAACCACCTTTGGTTTATCTTTAATTTACTTTCTGTAAGAGGCATGGACAGTATGCAAGTCAGTGGATAACAAGGATAGATCACATTTTGCTTTATCATTCTTTCTTTCACTAACTCACATTGCTTATGTAAGGGTTGACATCAATCATAGGGTTCAGAAAATACTCTTTATGTAGTTGACATTTATTGGTGATCATGTTGCAATTGTGGGTTTATTACAAGGGTGATTTGTCTGTAAAAGGCCTATACCTATGGCCATTGTTCACCTCTAGGAAATCCCCATATGAGGGTCTTCCCTATACAGGCTTAGCTCTAGCATGATTGTGTAATGGAAAACTCTTTGGTGAACTATACAAGAAATGACTTGAACTGCCATATTATACCTTAATAAATCTATTTCACCATACTTTTGGTCTGTTCAAGCCAGAAATTTCATGAAATTTAAGAACAAATGTAAAAATATCATTTTGTGTCAGAATTAGAACAAATTTTCATCAGCTACCCCCCCGCATTCCTGCCAGAAAGGTGAAACTTAGTGTGCTTTTTATTCCAAATATGTGTGCCATGTACCAAATTGGGGCTATATCTCTAAAGGAATGGTCACATAATTTAGGATTTTGTCAGATATTTCTTTCTACTATTTTGATGAAAAGTCTCATAAAATACAATAAAGGGAGTTGCCAGGAATGAATATTTTAACAAATTAGCTATAAATAAGTCTTCCCAGATATCAATATTGGTCCAAAAGTCTGGTGGGATATTGCAAACATGTTTTTGAACCTAAATAGGAAATAATATTATCCATTTCTAATAATTAATAGCCAATAATTTCTAGTATTGGTAAAGTAAACTTAATGAACAAAGTTAAGTAGAGGGTGTCCTGATAAGATCTACCATCGATTACTTTCATTATTCACTGCCATATTATCACAGCATATATCAGAAATCAAACATTTTCCTCCAATCTTTATATTTCCATGAATGTATAACTGCAGAAGCATGGAAAAGGTCAGATATACTATGAAGCGATAATTACAGAAGCATGGAAATGGTCTAACATTCTATGAAGGGATAATTACAGAAGCATGGAAATGGTAAGACATTCTATGAAGGGATAATTACAGAAGCATGGAAATGGTAAGACAATCTATGAAGGGATAATTACAGAAGCATGGAAATGGTAAGACATTCTATGAAGGGATACTTACAGAAGCATGGATCTGACATTCTATGAAGAGATAAGTGCAGAAGCATGGAAATGGTAAGACATTCTATGAAGGAATAATTACAGAAGCATGGAAATGGTAAGACATTCTATGAAGGGATAATTACAGAAGCATGGAAATGGTAAGACATTCTATGAAGGGATAATAACAGAAGCATGGAAATGGTAAGACATTCTATGAAGGGATAATTACAGAAGCATGAAAATGGTAAGACATTCTATGAAGGGATAATTACAGAAGCATGGAAATGGTAAGACAATCTATGAAGGGATAATTACAGAAGCATGGAAATGGTAAGACATTCTATGAAGGGATAATTACAGAAGCATGGAAATGGTAAGACATTATATGAAGGGATAACTACAGAAGCATGGAAAAGACCCGACATCTGACATTCTATGAAGTAATAACTACAGAAGCATGGAAATGGTCCAACATTCTATGAAGGGATAATTACATAAGCATGGAAATGGTAAGACATTATATGAAGGGATAACTACAGAAGCATGGATATATATATATATATATATATATATATATATATATATATATATATATATATATATATATATATATATATATATATGCATGTGTATTATTTTTATTCACTAATTTTGAAGTATGCCCTCAATGTCAAAGTATGCGTATTTGCATTTAACATTAGTTTTAAGCGATAATTTATTTTCAAGTAGACAATTTACTGAGTTTTTTCTATTTTTTAAACACACTTGGTGCATGTTTGAAAACTATCATATTCAAAAACAATGTATTTTGGTAATATGACTTAAAAAGAGAACAGTGGAAGCTATACATTGTAATGAATTTTAATTGAGTCTAGATTACAGTATTGTAATTGCATGTTAGTTAATATGCATAATGAACTATTCTTAAATTAGAATTTTTCTTTTTACTGTCTAAAAGTTATAAAAATGGCAGTTAAAAAGATTTCTTAACTTGTTTGAAACAACCCCTATGCCATGTACATGAACAGCAAATGTACACATTTTTCAGATCATATTGTTCATCTTAATTTCTTTTTTGCTGTTAAGGCTTTAAGGTAACTGTTCACAGACAACATACTGAAGAATTAAAGTCAGTATATGAATGAACTAAACCCTTTTTTCAACCAAATCAACACAGCCAACATGCATGTGAATCTATTTTTAGAGAGGGGTTTTCTTAATGTAAGCACTCATTTTATTATAGTTTTGTTACAACAGTCCATTGATAAGATTGAAAATATATTAATTGTCGATGTCCTTGATGCAATGTTAAGCATAGGAATTATAGTATTTGCATTGCTGTTTGTTTGTTTTTTCCTTCCTATTTTCAAAAGTGAGTGAATACAACCATGACCTTACAGTATCTTGAAAGTAACACTGTGTAGGAATATCCTGTATGTTTTTACCCTACATAACAACATTGAAAGCTAAATCTTTATTAACATAATATTTAGACTCTAATTTCTATGAATTGAATATTTTCCTGAATATATTTGCTCAGTGGTTTACAAAAAGAGATAGTCTACTAAAAATGCAGCACTTCCCAGAATCAGCGATATCCACTGTTATTTCTCTGTGACAAGGTCACGTGATTTTTATGAAGAAAATAATGTAGACTCAGCAGTTAAAATATTCATATTACCGATTCTATTCATAAAATACATTGATATTTACTTAAGTTTACATTTCGCCTTGAGCAAAAACATCACACTGGAACTAACTTAGACAAGGCAAGGGAGCATCTCAGAATGGACAGTCCTTTAATGTTTCTCTAAAAATATCACATGGTGAAGTCGTTTTCACTTTCCTAACAAAACAAGGTGAAGTTTACATTTTCTTAGGCGACTTAGTACCTACTTTGCCTGGTAGCATGACCCATGACTTTTGTTTTCCACAATGGCCAAAAATGTAAGAAAATATTTTGAAAGTGGTGAACAGCTTGCTTTCCTAAATGTTTATGATATGTAACAGCATCACAGAGGTTGATGGCATCTTAATATTTTTTTGCCACTTGTTCTTGCGCAAAACAATGCATGAATTGTTCACTTTGTTAAGTCTTCTGTGCTGGAAGGTAAGCAGAATATTTGGAATATGATGTGCTGTGTTTGACATACTATAGGTAAATTTTGCTTATTATTCTGCCAAAAGTTTATTACTTATATTTGGTTAGAGAGAGAGAGTGAGAGAGAGAGAGAGAGAGAGAGAGAGAGAGAGAGAGAGAGAGAGAGAGAGAGAGAGAGAGAGAGGGAGGGAGGGATGGAGGGAGGGAGGTAGAGAGAGAATCTGAGTAATATATTGATATATTTTTTTAAAATTACATTTCTATTAATCATACATGTAAATTTATTGCAGGATGAAGATTTTCAAGCATGGAGTATTCCATTGACAGTGATTTGGGTACAGTATTCAGGGCTTTTGATAGTCTGGGAGTTGGGTACAGTATTCAAGGCTTTTGATAGTCTGGGAGTTGGGTACAGTATTCAGGGCTTTTGATAGTCTGGGAGTTGGGTACAGGATTCAGCGCTTTTGATAGCCTGGGACATGGGTACATTATTCAGGGTTCTTGATATACAAGGACAGGGTTACAGTATTCAGGGCTCTTGCTACACCAGGATTTGGGTACAGTATTCAGGGCTCTTGCTACACCAGGATTTGGGTACAGTATTCAGAGCTCCTCATTCACCAGGACTTTGTTACTGTAATGTATTCATGGCTCTTAAAACCCCTGGACATGGGTACAGTATTCAGGGCTATTAAATTACCATGACTTAAATACAATATTTGGGATTCATGTTACCTCATAACCATGCTTATTTCACATTGAACACATGGGAACTAAATACTATGTGTAATTCTGTGCACAAAATGTTTCATTACGAACACAATTAAATGAGTAATCAGCCATTACAGATCAAACTTAAAGTATTGGAAAGAAATAAAAGATATATACATGATCTTAAACCAGATATATGTTAACGCCAATCAAAAGCCAAGCAGAACTTCACCAGTTTTGCTGATTGCAGTTCTGTCTGCCACTTGGTAAGCAACAAAATGTACCCAAATATACAATCTATAAACAGCTGAAATTTATTTTTACCACAACAGTTAGATCCATTGCAAATACAGAATTCAAATAAAATTGAAATATGAAGAAATTGTATGATTGAATATTGCATAGAATATCAGTAATCATCTTGACATGCAAAGATCATCAGTAATTATGTTGCCATGCAAATAGAAGAGTAGTGTGGGCAGTAACCTCATTCTTGACATTGATATTGGTTAATTGAGAACCTTAGTATTAACTTATAAGATATAGTCTTGGCTCCAATCCTGACATGGCTGGACATAAAAAAAACTCAGGAATTAAGCCCATCAATGACTGAGTTTATCTGTAAATCAATAGACTACAGAAATAAGTCGGTCTATGAATGACTTTATCAGTGAATCAGCAGTACAAGAAATAAGCCAATCAGTGAGTGACTAATCAGGGACTCAATAGTTCATGAAACAAGTCAATCAATGAGTGAATAATCAGAGAATCAAATAGTACAGGAAATAAGCAAATAAATGACTGACTTGATCAGTGAATAGGTAATGCATGTTCTGATACTAAATGCTACAGGTATTCTGTACAGTGGTTATCAGCACACGAAGCAGTGTACTCTAGCAAGGAGTTGAAAGAAAAGAGAAAGCAACAATGATTGGAAGAAATTTCCTAACAATATTTACACTCATCCAAGGATAGGAATTGTATTACTTATAATTTACTTGTAATATGTTTACCTTTGTCACCTTTATTGTATCTTCCATATACATATTTTCAAATTCATTATGACAAGTTGAGTAAGATTACAGGTTCAGTTAAGCACAAATGGTGATTTTTTATAATACATCAATATATTTGGTTGAGTTACTTGTGTATTTCATTATTTCTTGCTTTCTTTTGATCATATAAAATATAGAGAACATTATTAGATACTGTCCATACATGAATCTATGTCTGCAACAATGCATCTTTCAATTAGGTGTATTTGATCATGAACTTTTGAAAATAGTCTTAATCCAGGCAATGGGGCATACTGATCCCCTGTCATTTAGACAAAAACACATGGAGCTTGTGATTATGCATGCTTTATTTACACATGCATGTTTATTATTACACTACCTCCTGCTTGTAAATTTCTCATAATTACCTGGTCTGGGCAGGATTTTGAAGTCACTACTTACTTTTTGTAGGTGTAACACACTTAGAATTGAGCTATTACAGCTCTCCATTATTGGGGCCCCAAGTGGCCAAGTAATCTGAAGTGCTCACTGTTACGGATCATTGCGATCACACCTGTCTGCGTGGGTTTGAGTCTCATGTTTGGCTATTGTGGGTAAAGCATGCTAGTAGCTTCTCGTTGGTAAGTGATTCTTTTGGGGGTTTTCTCGTGTTCTTCCTCCAACATTTATACTGGCCACCATGTATAGCCTATCTTGTGCTGAAAAATGCTTAAACCCTACAACAACAGCTCTCCATTATTTTACGGTGCTGTATAAATAATCCCAGTAATCTTTGAAATTTGTACATGCCATTGGGATGATGGATAAACATATGTGAGTGATGATCATCATCATTTTATTGTGTTTGAGATTTTTCAAATAATTGTAACTATTCTGTTTATATATGTACAGTACTTCTAAAATTTTACATTTTTTTGAGAAAGACAAGATGTAATAGCTAAGTGTGATGGAGAGTTAGTGTTTATTATGGTAATGTTATTTTGCACTTTTGCTGTAAATTCCAGGTTTGAAAAATTGACCTTCAGTGAGTGATATTTCAGAAGAAACAGAAGATCTTACAGTCACATAATTGCTTTTTATTACAAAATAACTAATCCATCATGTGAACAAAGTTCTCTAAAACTATGGGACATGGCACAGTCAAATAAATATCTTCAGGACCAGAGATAACATTTCTTTTTTTTACTTCAGTATACTCTGCTTCAGATATAGACAGAATTTTCAAATTTGGTATATACCGATACAGTAGCTAAAGTATGTGAGACACCCTTTTGGCAAAAAAAAAAGATATCTTGCAATACTCAGAATTCGTGAATTTAGAAACTGGTAATAAATACCAAGCTGTTGCTGAAAACAATCATTGTTTAAGTCAAGTTAGACTGTTCAAATACATATATGAATAATAACATATTTGTCATTTCAGAATCTACTGTGACACCTATAGAGCCAACCCATTATGCAACTCACAGACACGTAGTTGAGTCAGACAGCTTATCTGACTTTTACCTGCATGATGGAAGTAAAAGATCTCAACGCAATAAACGTAAACCTCATAGAGAGAGGAGAACTCAAGATAAATCTCGACAACATGATCATGGTAATAAATTTCCTTATCTATATATATATATATATATATATATATATATATATATATATATATATATATATATATATATATATATATATATATATATATGTATATATATATATATATATATATATATATATATATATATATATATATATATATATATATATATATATATATATATATATCTTTTATCACTTCTTCTTTGAAATAGATTGCTATAAATTATAAAGTTTTCACAAAAGGACTTGCTGTACTTGATTGGTAATAAATAAAAATGATGACAGTCTGATAAGCAATATCGATTGCATGATGATCATTTTGAAATTCTTGTTATGGCTTTTTCTTCAAATTGGATGGCCTTAGCAACATGTGGTTTTTCACTAAATGATTTCTCTGTCTGATAAAATTCCTGATTGACATTAATAATCTACATACTAACTCCTGAATCCCTACAAAAAAGACAGCAATTCATCTTTTCTGTTTATCTCACATAGACAAAGGGCAAAAAGTGTTCCCCAGTACCTCCCTTGCGAACACTGGTGTTGGTAGTATTTAGGCTTCACATCAGTAATACAAAATTGTGCAAGACGCCTCAAGAGAATCCAGTGCCAAATTTGTGTTAAATTCAAACATCCAAAATTTTGAACTAAAAACAAGTAAAAGTGTTTTCATTTTGAAAATATTTTGTGAAAATGTAACGATTTCTTCAATTTTTTCTTAGACCACATGGTACAACACATCATTTACATATTTTATTATTCATGGTAAGCAAACACTGCTATTTTTCACTCACTGAGTTAATGACGGGTGTTGTTGTAGCAACTTAGTAACATCGTCAGTTCATACCTTTTTGTTGTGTTTTTTTTTTTCATCTTAATGTTTTAATGAAACCTGCTGATGAAGTATAATAAATGCAACAAGTTCCAGGTATAGAAAGACATGATGATTTGCGCCTTATATATACAGAATGTACTTTGCCAGTACAATGCAGTGTGTGCACTGTAGGGTCTGAGAGTGCATAGACTACAATTTTGCTGAAGTCACTCAAGGGAAAGAAAAATGGTGCTCCTTCTTAACCTATCTTCATGAAAATTTCTTTGGTTTATGACAGATTTACAAATTTGTAATCCTTCTATTCAGTCTAAATATCAACTTTTAGGTCTTTGCTAAATAAATGGATTACATCATTACCCTTTCCTGGTTAGTTTCCTCTACTGCAATGGTGGCGTATCTGGACGATCTCCTCCAACAGTATATGGTAAGTTCTATTCTTATCAGAGGTAGAAGCAATCTCTTGCATATTTCAATCATCTTGGTTTTCTTGTAAAGTAGCAAAAATATGACCCTCACCCTTCCCACTGATCTGTTCATCTGAGTATGGAATTTATAACCAATTTCACTCATGTTCATCTATGTCATGTCTGTTCCATATGGATTGTTGAACTACTACAGTCATTTTTAACAGGACAAGTATTTCAGTGAGATTTTTCATTTCTGGTTATTCATTGCAGCAGCAGATTTGATCCCACTGAGATGCCTTTATATTTCCCTGGATCTGCAGTGAGAAAAAGTGAGCACCAGTTACAATCAAAGGCTTCACGATCTCTGATACATTCAGGCATCATTGCAGATGAGATATTGGTCATGATAAATACCTATCAGATCTACTAGCCAATTTTGATCTGAATAGTACAAAGTTCGGCACCCTGTTTCAAACTGGAATCTGGCCAGGATCTTATCACGGCTTAATTCAGAAAAAAAATGGAGTCCTTTGTTAAGACCATGTTGAAGCTGTTGTTATACCTTTTTTCCTGATATTTTAGCTTTGGCATGCAAGTTGATGGACTTCTTTTTTTAAATGACCCACACTATCTTCAGTATGAATCAGATGGTTTTGGTGATCCTGGTGACATAGCAGCCAAGAACCAGAAATGATCATGGAGAATCATCATATGCTACCTCTCATCTATAGGTAAGTTAATGGCAATGGCCATGCAAGATCCTGTTGTGCCCTTTAGCACTGCATAATGCACACAAAGACAAGAGGTGGCATGCACAAATGATGCTTTCTCCTTGCAAAGGTGATTAGGCAGTACAGCAATTGCCAAGCCAGATCTTCATTGCCGTTAGATTATGTAGAAAAGACATCAAGGCACACATTGTAAATAGCCCCTGCATTACTAGTTGAACACTTTCATTTCAGCAGAGGTATCACAATGGACACCTCAAAGATTTTGCTAGAGCATATAAAACATCTTCTTAGGGCTGCACCTGTGAGACTTTATTAGATGGTCTTATTCCAGCCATGCATCTCTGATTTAAAAGATAAGCAACATAAGAGTTTATTGCTTTGTATACTGGTCCATCACAGCTATCCAATAAGAAAACACAAGCTGAGTGAGCCATGGAGTAAACCATTTTTCAGGAAAAGTGTATGGAACCACAGAAGTAAAGTACCAAACCCTCCTATGAGCTACTCTGCAACAATCTTGTGTAGATAAAAAAGCTGGATAAGAAGGAGCAAGTTGAGGAAGTCATATGACCACTTAAACTTTTCTGGGGGGGGGGATTCCTATGAAGCTTATTCTGCCCTGCTATCCATTACTCTTTTACAGGTAGGTGCATGATTAGCCCTCTATTTAACAACCTCTTCAAGCGTTATGGGAGATTGATGTTTCCTTTACTTAGTGAAGAATAGTTTACAATTCACAGAACTTCTTACATCACTCAGATATATGCAAATTAAAGGAAGAAATACATAACTTTCTTTGGAAGGGCACATTAGAGAGAGTTTAAAACAACCAGTATTCTACTTCTGGATGTTTTCAATGTCCTGCTGAAGTTCGTAATACACCTTTTTCCATTGAAACAAATGTATGCAAGAGGAAAACTTTATAATGGAAACTAAAGCCTCAGTCCAGTATGTTATATGCATAGAGACTGAGCAGTTTCCATCAAGTTTCAGGATGCTTGTTTACAATTCCCAAATCCTAATCTTTCCTTTGCACAGTTCCATCTTTTGATCGAACAGGAAATTTTCAAATTTTGAATGCTGCTATTTAGTCAGGCATCAGTGCCCTTTGTCTTGACCAGACTGATGGGAGTAGTGGCACTTGAGGTATTTGGGTATTCCTCTTATCCATTATTTGGGTATTCCTCTTATCCAGGAATGGCATGGTAGTTCTAAAAGAGTGGTCTCTCTGTATCAAGCATTCCAAAGTCCCTTTATTTGTGGGTGCAACAGTTCTAGGGCCTAGTGGACTTATGTGCCATGTGACTGAACAAAAAGCTGCCATTTTATGTCTTCCTAATCTTAGAACAGAAAGCCTGTGCAGTGGACAGCTTGAGGCTGATTGCTTATGCTTTCCCACCATTTTAATTGATTTCACAGGTGCTTTAGAAGGTCAAGACATCCATAACTCAGATTTTCCTCATAGCATCTTTGTAACCTCTTCTCAAGTTGATAACAGACCAACACAGGGCATTACCTCAATTGATGAATCTTTTATGATAACACAAAGGGTCTTGTCTTCACACAACCTTCATATTTTCCACTTTGAATGCTTTTCTTATCACAGATGATTTATCTGCCAATCAAATGTTTTGAACAAGATCACTAATTGTATTGTTCAAGCCTGGAGACAGTCTGCTTTAAAGATCTATGATGCCTACTGGAGAACCTATTGTGATTTGTACATTAGAAATGTGTTAGTCCTAACTATTCTCTCTGCAAAAGTGTATTTTCATCTCTTCCTCTTTGAAAAAAATGTTGAGTTTCCTCAAATAAGTGTTTATGGGACAGCTATTTCAAGCACACCTAAAGTGTGTATGGAAACCAACAACTATCTTGCTGCTTAATGCTATGATGGAATTTTTTTATAGGGTCTGACAAAACCCCCTTATGAACATTTAAGTGGGGCATCATTTGAAAACCTTACACTTTAAACTATTTTTCATTTAGTTCTAGTATAAATACATAGAAGAAGCAAACTGCATGGCCTGTTCTAGAGTGATCTCTTCAGTTCATTTGGAAGTATAACTTCATGTCCATTTTACAATATCTAGGTTTTCTTACAAAAAAACTCCTCTTTCCCTCATTAGTGCCAACCCAAACAGATATTCCTTGTCTCAGTTGCATCTCTGATGGGAAATCATGATAGAGCCCTTTGCTCTTTTAGTGCACTTAGATTCTGTGTTTGTTTCTTTACAAGTGACTAGAAATTGTAGAAAAAAGCTTTACCTTCCAAAAAGGGCTATTCTGATATTTTTGCATCCACATTTCTAGATGTATTTCTCTCACTTTCAAGATAACTTGTCAGTCACTTAGTTTCTTTTATGAGATCAATTGAATACTTTCTTCTCCTTTTTCCTTCAGTGGTTACAAACCAGAGCCAGTATAATTTTTCTCTTGGTTCAATATGTGGTTCAAAGAATGACCTATTCTTCTGCTATATAGCAGCAGTTGAATAACTCGGGCATAAAGTGAGTATTGCTACATTTTTCCTCCTTTGGAAGTTATCATCCTTCCTAGTTACTGGCAATTTCAGTTAAACAGAAGTCTCAGGCAAGCGATTACTGATATTAAAATATAGTGAGGTTGTAAACTAAATTTAGTTATGTAATAATATCTGTCCTTATTAAATACCTTTCTCCCTGCTGTAATGACCTTAAATAGTCATGGTCCTAGAAAGGAACAAAAATACTCTCTTGCATAGGCCTATGAGAGTCAGGCTGGGTTGATTGAATATGTTCCTATGACTTCTAGAATAGAAAGGGCTGGTGTATTTAACATTGACAAGGGTTTTCCAGTGTGGAAAAGGTAAAGCTAAATAATAGTGACAGGTAGGTATTATGTAATTATAATTAATATTAAATTAACATTAATCACCCCCTCCCAAAAAATGTTTAAAAATGGTTTTTCATTGAACAGAAGAAGGCACACAGGTTGATATACTTGCATTTTGAATACAAAGTACCTATTGGACTGAAAACAGACAGGTAAAAATACCAATTTGATGAAAGGCAAAGTTGACTTTGTTTTTACTGCATGTTTGATAAAAAATTTTTGCACTGGGGCAAACAATATGCCCAAAATGCCCCATATCATGAACTGTAACTTTAAGTGCACAATGCACATGTGATGGAAATTAAAATTACCAGTTATATTGATGCGATGAAGATTAGCCCTTGAAGCATCATCTTCTCCTTTAACTCAGTTATGATATGATCACTGTATATTAGCCTGGAATGAAATTTTGGCATTATAATGATCACACTATTTACATTATTGTTTCAAAACAGTTTTAATTTTTGCATTAATTAATTCTGAATTACTGAACCTTATATTTTTGATCTATACAAATTTTACTTCATATAAGAAGTTTGATTAGGTTTTAAAATTCTCAGCGCTTTTAAATTGGAAAAAAATCAACAGTTTGAAATCAGTTTTTTGTTATTATTCATGTTGCAGTTACTGTAATTCTTTTTGAAATGATTCATAAAACTAGAAGAATTTCTTCAAAATAAATTTTACCTCAACTGAATTTTTAGTTGACAAGAGTGGTCAATCTGTATCATTCAATGAAACAGTGAATCGATGACCTTTCACTATTGAAAATTCCTCAACCCATTCAAAATGATTGCATGATTCTTATTTTCCTCTTTTTAGAACAGCTTGACCTAAATGGAGACAATTTAAAGGAAGTCTACAAAGAACTACAGCTAATAAGTGAAAAGTTAAAGGTTTGTCTATTGCTACTTTCACATTATGAACATTTTGTTTCAATCAAGGATCTCATTTTTGAAAGTTTTCAATACTAGAATCACTTTAAGTTAAGCTGTGTACAGACATAAATAACAAAGTTTTCATAAAGTTACCCAAAGATTTACTTCTGGAGAACTGGAGACAATTCCAGTGGCTTAAGTGGTTAGAGCAGCCAACTTGTCTGGGGGAGGTCGTGGGTTCAAACCCTGGCTGAGTCATACCAAAGATTTATAAAATTGGTACCTGCTGCTGCCTTGCATTGCACTTAGCAATAAGTGGTCAGTGTTTTGACTGGTTGGCCTGGTGTCAGGATAATGTGACTGAGTGGGACATAATGCTACACGTCTGAAACATGATGCCACATTGCTAGACATCACTATAAACTGCTTCACTGCAGACATTGTAGTGTCATAATTAAAATTTTTTAAAGGTACATAAGAATCAAAGTCACACACACATACACGCACACACACACACACTAATTGGCATCACACAGAATATAAAAATGCAACAGTTATAAGATCAGTTGCATTTGTTGTTTACTTATTTATCATTAGTGGGTTTACCTTGTTCATAAACTTTTTGATTGGAGTAGTAAAAGTGACATGCATTATAATCATGGACTCTTACACTGAGCATAGTCCCAACACTAATATGTCATAATAATGCATTAGACTATATATGGAATACTTGATACTGTGAAATCAATTTATAATTGATATTCATAGACCAGCAACTACAAGATAATGTAAATTAAGTAGTAATGATATCAAATATTGCCAATTTAATGGAATCCTCAATCATACCCACAGCAACAAATCAAGAGTGCATCGGAATTGTATCATTATGTTTCTGTGGTGAAGTTAATCATCCTTAGAAACTCATAGTGTATGATAATAACTAATGCAGAATATGCATTTTTAATACATAAAGTTTTGAAAATTATATCTAATGGAATCACTGAATTTTGATCCATGATGAGGCTCTTTAGAATGCAATATTTGACTGAATAATGCATGCATGTGTATTTGATATGGATATTTTTGAAGAGAATGCTATATGTCAAAATTGGCTTTAATTTGTTGCTAATGCTTGCATATGAATTAAGTATAATTAATTCAGGAAGTGGATCCTTATGTCTATATCAGAACAAGTAGCTAATTTTCAGAGAAGTGTGCAGAATATGTTAATTTTACAGAGTCTTTTGTCATGGACAAGTGAAAATTAAATTTGCTCAGCCCTGCACTGAAACAGTTAAGGTCAGCTTCCTCATTTAACTATTCTGTAAAATTAACTCAAGCTAATGGGCCACCTTTCAAGTTGTTTTTTTTTTATTGTTTCCTGTAGATTTTAAGCTAATTAAAGTTTTAAATTAGAAATCATGTGATCATATAAAACTATGTTAATCAGTGATTGAACCTCAATTAAGAGGATCCAGAGCTAAGTAATTTTATGTATTTCTCACCAGTGTGCAATATGAAATGTGTTCATGAGATGTGGGTGCCAGAAAGTGACTTAGATTCAACGTTAAACCAAGCTGACAAATGGTCAGATGTAGTATTATATTTACTACGACTGGTTGGCATAAAAAAAAGTTTCTCATGCATATGAAAGTGTCTTTGTATAAAGATTTATTATTGGTAAGACATGACAAACATGCTTTTATAAAAATAAAATAGTAAACTTTAATACAAACCTTTCAAATTGAAAAATCTAATTTATTGTTAATGAAATTTTGTTTTTAGAGATTTTCTTCTGGTATACTGTAACTCAACAATTTGGTATGTGCACATATGTGTCGCAAATTTAGACTGGAAACTATATAGGTGATGACATATCCTTCTGAATAAGATTTAAAGCAGTAAAACTTAACTGGTTATGAATTTTTAATATATTTTCTATGAGACAAATTGTTTGATTTTTAAGCATTTAATTACAAAGAATTGATCTGATTGATAGGGTAGGTAGGATGAGCAGGCTAGTCTGATCCTTCACAAGTTATGTCCCTTTACAAGATACTTGGAACCTGTAAATGGATGGCAAAAAAGATATCATAAATTGCTCTAATGCAGAATGGATATTTTCCTGAGATGCTTTCTTCTTTTATATTTATTCAAAAATTTTAGTTGAGGGACACAAAACTTTCCTTGCCTGGTAGTATTTTTATTGTGTTCATAATTGGTGGAAAAATGACACTTTTTCAGCTTGCAGTGTCTGGATTGCAACACAGTGATGGTCACATGGAAACAAATGTTAAATAATTTCACGGCCTACAAATACTTTTTCAGGAGGAGAACAAAATCTTGCATAGCAGGGAACATGATCTGAAGGAGAGAGAGCGAATGGTTTCCATCTCCCAGGAAAATATCAAAACTATTGCTGAACTAGAAGTTAAAAGGCAGACACAAATATTGGAAGAGGTTTGTCACACAATAACAGTTTCTTATTGCCATTTTTTAAACAACAGTTACAAATTACAAATAGTTGAAACATGGAGAGTTCTCTGGAAGGAAATTATACATTTGAAGTCAATTTCATCATGATATTAACATTAGTTAACTTTGCAATCAGGTATATTTGAAGACCTGATCTTGTCTTCTTTGATCTTATTTTAGCAACAAACTGAAGCACAAGCTCAATGTCTGAACATTTCAATATTCTCTTACATTAATTTGAATATACTTAGATTTATAGAAATTTCAGGATCTTTTTAGATTTGTCTCTTCTTGTAGTATGCTAAATTTCAATGACAGATCCATTCCAAGGATTCTGTTTGATTTTGAGGTTTATGCTTAAACTTCATTTACATGTGCAGATATTTGAATATATGAATGTCTGCCTTGATCACACAGTTGTTGTTGTTGTAGGGTTTAATGTCACTTTTCAGCCAGTATAAATGGTGGAGAAATTTCCTGACTATTACATTCAATGTACATTACATTCAAAACTCAACCACCTTGTATGGAATACCCGAGTCAGATGAGTTTGAGAAATTTCCTACACTGAGTGAATTGCCTCAAGCATACACATATTGGGGGAAGGGGAATATAAAAGGTACTTGTACATATTGTTCAGTATATCTTTGAACTCAAACCTGGTATCTAACCTCATCAGATGCAGCACCTGTTCCAAGAGCTAATGTGTTTGCAATGCACTGCCAGCAATCCTTTGGTATCCTTCAGCCTGGTAACAACACCACTCTTGCAATATGCCATGATTGAAGCACCATTGGTTATCACACCAACTAGATTGTCAAACCAAAGACGTGGTTAAACTGAACAGATTTGAATATATTCTACATTTGTTCTTCAAAGCTGATGGATACCCAGAAAACAAGTAACTGGAAGAATTTTTTGATGTACCAATAGATAAATTGATGTACCAATAGATAAATTGATGTACCAATAGATAAATATATGTACCAATAGAAAAATTTATGAATAAATTTATGTACCAATAGATAAATTTATTTACCAATAGATAAATTTATTTACCAATAGATAAATTTATGTATCAATAGATAAATTTATGTACCAATAGAAAAATTTATGAATAAATTTATGTACCAATAGATAAATTTATTTACCAATAGATAAATTTATTTACCAATAGATAAATTTATGTATCAATAGATAAATTTATGTACCAATAGAAAAATTTATGAATAAATTTATGTACCAATAGATAAATTTATTTACCAATAGATAAATTTATTTACCAATAGATAAATTTATGTATCAATAGATAAATTTATGTACCAATAGAAAAATTTATGAATAAATTTATGTACCAATAGATAAATTTATTTACCAATAGATAAATTTATTTACCAATAGATAAATTCCAATGATTTTATTAAGTTTTATGCTACCTTTCATGGTATTTTTTAATTTTTCCAAACCTAAGATTTAACAGCAAAAATGTTTTCACCCACAAAATCACAAGATGGTATATATTTTAATCAGTTTGGGGGACAAAAAATCCAATTTTCAACATTGGCAGGCCCAGTACAATAAATGACTTGGTATCAAACAGCTACAAACTCACCTTGGTGCATTAGTATACACCTATGTGATATTTTTGAGAGCATATCGAATTTGGTCTGTTTGCAAATTAACATTAACTTGTAATTCATGTTAACTTGTACAATAACCTGTGGCACACTGTTTGCTTTTTTTAATGTTTTTGCTGGATCCAACAACAAAACACATTTCATGTTGCAATGCCACATATTCTTTGATTGGTTTATCAGAACATTCATCTCAGAATTCGCCAACAATCTTTTTGTTTTTGTTATTAAACAGTTTTGGATCCCTAATTGTATCAAATTTGTTTTACAGACATGGTTTGACCATGTCCACAAATACATGTCATCAGTTGTGATGTACATGAAGGATGAGTCAGTGCAGATGAGCATCATGACACGATCTGTGTAAAATGGTTTGATCTTCTTTTAATAAAACTATAACATCAGCAACTTTGACAACTACAGTATGGACAATCCAAAATAGGTTGGACTTGTGAGCTTCAGTTTTGATTTTCTACTATGAACAGCAATAAGCCCACCATCATAGATTCAAATTTGGGATCAATTATGAAACTTCAAAGCTGCCTTGTTTTAAACAAGTAAATTACTTTAACAGACAAGATTGACTCTCATTCATTTGCGCAGGTTCTCTATTGTTCCAAAGACAACAATGTTCATGAGTTTAGACAAATAATTCTCAAACTGATTCATAGCCTTTGTTCTCAGATTAATGTTTATTGGTATAAATGGGACCATTCAAACACACTGTTGAAATCCAAACATTAACTGGATCTTGGTTACATGCATTCCTAATTGCAAGTACAAATGTTGATTTCCCATGTGTGGTACATAATTGTTTTTCATCCTAAGACTTGGAAGAAGTTTGGTGCATTCAATAAATTTATGTCTGGATTTATTCAAGATTGCGCACTTGTATGGAAACATCCACTGGCCAGGCACTGACATTGCTTCTGGTGCTAATGATAATCACTACTTATGAGTGCTGCAAAGTTTTCAGGATATTCTAAATCAACTTAAAAGAAGTATCTGTGGTCTCTGTTGCTGTTGTAATTGTATAAGCTTCAGTGGGTTCAATCCATGAAAATCCACTGACAGGTAAATAGTTGCATCATTGCCCTTTAATAAAGATTTTGATATCTATTCGCAATGATGTAACTATTGGAGACACTAGGGTCATACATGTTTGTGTTTTGTGTTGTTTGTATGCACATATCTTTGACTCTCCATAGAAATCCTGCTATGTTGTGAGCGTTTGATAAAAAGTTGTTGGTCAGTATTGGTGAGCAAGTCCAACTCAGATTTGTTTATTAATAACAATGCATCCCAAGCCATTTTTGATGATTAGAAGTAACATTTGGGATTTAACTTGTACATGTGCATGTCCTAAAACTTAGTACATTAGGGTGCAAATACAAATCATGATAGTCTCCCATTTTTTTGCATTCAAATGCTAGCCAGACTTTATGTGTTCATAATATTTTTTTGAAATACTTTGACATGACAGTGATGCATAAAATACTTCATTTGGAGTTGAGTTTCAACGAATTTGTTCCAGTCATTCATGTCCTTGTATGGATACACCCCTTTCTTTATTAACAAGTCAGTGTTGGTGGCACAATATGGGTAATTTTGAAGTTTTCCACCACTACATTGATCACAGACTTGCATGAGGTTGAATTGAGAAACTAACAAAGTGATGAATTGCAGCTGACCTGGTTAAAATATCATGTATTTTCCCATGTTGTTTGGAATAACACTTATTTCTGATTTTGATGCTATGGCTACTTCTTGCATTATTAAATAACCATCATACCCATGCACGTTATGATGTAGTTGAGGATTTGTTTGTTTTATTGGGTAAATTAGTAATTACAAATTGCATGAGTTGTGTGAAGCTCCACCATACTCACCATTGATATGACAGTGATCATGAACTTTGGAACATGAACAGTTGCATTGGAACAAAAAGCTCCTTCAAAGATCCAGCAATGAGTGACTGAGAAAAACTTGCAAGTGTTATTGATAGCCATGATCATGTCAGTGTGTCAAATTAATTTTGATGTAACATCAAGCAGTTTAAGAAAACACCTCACATGGACCATTATAATGCCCATTGCATCTAACTACAGTATAACAAAAAGTGCATGAGACTTGATCAGCAGCTTGTGTTGTATTTGTTTTATCTGTATGGTCCTGACCATTCACTTCATTGAAACATTCAAAGTTAACACAGTTAATATAGGGATTTTCATATTTTGTAGTAGTGCAGAAAATGTTTTGAGAATATATTTGCTTGGCTGTGGTATTATTGTCCGCTGCAGTTTTTCACAGATCCCACCACAGTATATTTCATGGTCAGTGAGGAGTTTTTCACAGATCCCACCACAGTAAATTTCATGGTCAGTGAGGAGTTTTTCACAGATCCCACCACAGTAAATTTCATGGTCAGTGAGGAGTTTTTCACAGATCCCACCACAGTAAATTTCATGGTCAGTCAGGAGTTGTTCAGTACAAACATATATCTCTTTTTTCTGTCATGCTTTTTTATTATGAAGTACAAGTATAGCAACAGAGCAAGTAATTTTATGTGATATGCATAGGTACATAAAAATATATAATAGATAAGATAAGAGAGATAAAAGATAAGAATTCTTTATTTCAGACTGCATAGTCCATACATCTAAATAAAAAAATACTGATATAGAGTAAAACATTGTAAACATAAAAGAACATATATACATATATATATACATACATACATATATACATATATATATACACATATACACACAAACATATACACATACACACATGCATACATATATACTTATATATATATACATACACACACACATATATATACTTATATATATATATATACATACACACACACACACATATATATATATATATATATATATATATATATATATATATATATATATATATATATATATATATATATATATACACATACATATACACACATACATATATACATATCATATGTACATTAAACCCCAAAATATTTATGATTTTCCTGGTATAAATACTTTTATTGAGTCTAGACTAACATCCAAAACTTAAACCTCTTAATTAATTATTGTTGTATATAAATATGCTGAAGTAAAACAATATAGAAGCAAGATATATAAAGGAGATAAAGAAAAGTAAAAGAGAAGAAATTCAGCCTTTTATAAATGCATAGTAAAACCTATTTGAATCTCTTGTCATGGCTTTCAAATTCTTTGTACATGTTAAATTTCAAAGATGATGCATGAAGTTCATGGCTTGTTAAAGCATTCAGATATTTATTGGCATATATAATAATTAAAATTTGTTTTGGAAAAAGTATTTTTCAACTGAGTATATGTCTTTTAGAAAGCTGATTAAATATCCATTTCTACATAAGTAAATGTTGTTTATTCCATGAGAACTATGCTTTTGAAGAACTTGCTGTTAGGAGTTGCTACATTGTTGTTGTTAACAATTTTTGTTATAGCTATAGATTAGCACTTAACATAAATTATTATCTTGAAGTCATGATGGTACATAAAAACAAAACGATGCTGAAAAGATAAATTAATTTGAATAAAAAATCAGCAATTCATTGGGAATTGTTGCATGTGTTTAACACTAAAATTTGCATCATCATTAATGGAATTGGCTTTAGTGCAATTTAATTTGTTATTAATATTGAAAACAATTTTCTTTTTCATTGTAGAAGCATATAGCTGAAATTAGTCAAATGGAGCAGAGTTTGAAGGAGAAGCTTAAAGAAAACAGGAGACTGAAAGACAATTTTGACACTCTGAAACAAGCTAATGATGCTCTAAAGAGAGAAGTATGTGTACATAAAATTATAATTTCTTTGCTTGATTTTCTCCTTCATTTTTGCTTGGGATTATATCAGTTTCTCCATGTCTATGGCTTAGTATATATACTACATTTAGTTTATTTTACAATCATTGTAATGAACTGTATGGTCTTATTTAAAATTAGTATCAATGTTTAGCGGACTTGCATTTTAAGGGAGACAAGTCAGAGTTAGGTAAATGATTAGAATTATAGTTATCACTCCTGGATACAGTTTTACAACAGTTGAATTTTAAAAAAAAGACAAAATCATAATAACTCATAAAATATTATTCAAAATGTTAATGGAACATTTCTAATGATTAAAGTAAAAAGAGAAGAATGCTATTGTATATAATATTTTGAGAGTTGGTTTTTGATAGTTAAAATGATAATGAAAAATATTTTATGTCAGCTAGTATCGCTTCAAATTGCCCTCCCTTCCATGCCATGAACATTTTCAATACAGTGATAATTTGTACTGGACAAAATTTTGCATGCTTTATAGGAATTATTAGCAGATGTTTTTACCTTTTTGCACAAACTTTTATAGATCAGGATCCAAGGGTATGTTAATAGTAGCTCTCTTCTTATAGAACAGAACAAATAAAGATTGCCTTCCCTTTTACCACAGGAAAGAAATACATTTGCACACTTGAAAAATGATCAGTGTACCTTGCTATAAAATCATACGAGTTCATGATCAGAGGCATTCAGACAAACATATGCTTTCATGTCCAAATCCTACCATCTTCAGGCAAGTTCCTTCAGTTTGTATTAAAACAAATACTTTGCCAGTGATATGCTCTAGCTTTGTAGACTAAATCGGAGCCCTTAGGTATTTACAAAAATAGTCAACTGCATTGTCTCCATGTTCAGGACCTCATTGTTAACAGTGCCTTATGCACATATGTACATGGTAAGTATAGTTTTTAATAGAGGAAGGAATGAACAGATTTGTCTCAGTTTTCACCTACCTAGGCTTTTTATTGAATCGGAAAAAGGAAGATCTTCCCTCCTGTCAACACTTTGTTCATATGGGTATTGAATTTCTGATCCATTTTAATCTTATTTATTTCCCTCAAAAGCAAATTGCATGAATTATCAAGCTCTCAAGGTTCATCTCAAACAGAAAATTTGTTTATGGGGTGGAGTGTCTGCAATTTCTCAGTTGACTAAATGCTTTATTGTTTTTAACCTTCTGTAGTGATATCGATATTAGTCTGTTTATAATTGGTTTTCACCATCTGAATTGACATGCATATTAGCTAACATATGATTGTATCTCACCACCTGTGTTGATCACATCTCAAGCTTCACTGTGTATCTTTCAGTTTGAATCTTTAAAGACACAGCATGAGAAGTTGGAGAAACAATCTTTGAGTGTACAAGCAAGACTAACTAATTTACAGGTAGGTTATTTTTTAGATGTGCTTCATGTTAATACATTATGGTAATCATGGAGTTTCTAAAAATATATGCCATTTTATCCACTGAACATTTTCACCAGAAATAAATTAAAGAAACTTCTTAAATAAATTTTGTCACTACCCAAGTCTAGAAATGTTCTCTCAGTGGGCCCTATTTGTTTTGATGGAACAGTATGTTGGGAGTTTTTTTGTGCCAGCAACGAAAATATTGAGTCTGGTGATATACCATGTTTAATGTTAGTCACATAGTCATATATACCATAATAATGTCGCACATCTTCTTGCAGTAAAATCTCATAAGAACCACACGTCTCAGTTCAATCATGTCTTTCTAGAAGTAGCTGCTAAAACCTGTATAGTTTGTTATTGTTGGTTTTAATATCACTTTTCACACATTATTGACTGTATGCCAAGAAAATGAGAGTTAAGTTTTTCCCAAGAACTCACCAAGACCATCACTCTGAATTGGCAGGTCAGGGTTGGGTAGGGCAAAGCAGGTATTGATTGAACCTACAACCATTGGTTTATTAGTACAATGTTTTACAAACAGAGCTACTGTGATTTTTGAAAAAGTTTTGTCTAAAAGATAATAGATTTCTTTAAACTTACCTCCATGCATGCATTGTCTTATTACTGCTTAACTTAAAATAATTATAGGCTAAAGCATTTGTATGGGAAAGTATGAATGAGGTTTTTTCTAAGTAATACTGCACAACCTTGGAATAGCAGTATTAATGCCAATAAAATGAATTCATATTTTCCCATATAAATGCAGTAATCAATTTATTATGTACCCATTTCCTTTTTCAACATATGGCCTAATAATAAAATAATACTTTGCAAGAAACAAAGTAATTAAATGTATGCTGTATATTAAAATAAATACACAACAGTAGACTCATCAATACATTGTAACAATGTTTATGCTTACATAGCACCACCCAGAGACCCATTAACTTCATTGCACACTCGATATTAGTTTTAAAAAAAATTATCATTTTGGTCTACTTAAAATTGAAATTTAGATTCATATTTTGAATAAATGCACATTGCAGAATTTTTTAGTTGGTCAGGAATGGATGAATTTTGTATTTCTGTTGATCCAACACCATTCTGCTTGTCTGCTTATGATGGACTGGATTTATTGGATCATTTCTGTGCCTTAAGGAAAAAAAGATTTCAGTTGTAAATGTAATTGAAATTACAGTACATTTTCTGTGTGTATCGAGTCTTTTACATGGGTAATGTCATTCAGATTTGCTGAACTAAGAAAGTACATTTTGAGTAAATTCAAGATGCATAAATGTAAGTATATTTATTACAATTCTTATTACCAGCTAAAGAAGACATGTTTCTATCTAGTCACTTGCATACTCACTGTTTTATGGACCCCAGCTATGACCTGTATCATACAGTATATGTGTTCTATCACTAACCTTACATTATATCAAAATAGGAAAACTGGGAAAGTTGCAAAGTATCTCTTGTATGACAATTCATTTAACCATTGAAAAAAAATACTTTTTCATTATCTTGGCCTGTTGGCTCTGAGGCTCTTAGTTTCCTACCAAAACTTAGTTGCCTTTTTTTCTTGAATTTAGTGTCTTGAATGATTTGTAAAATGGTATATCTCTGATAGATATGCAATAGCCCTTGACCTCAATAAGCTTTTCTATGCTATTTTCACAGACTCTGTATGGCACTAGTCACAGTTTGAACCATTCTGTTTGCTGAATGTTATGAATACTTTTCTTAAATAACTGTTTCAATGACCAGAATGGTATTTTCGATTACTGCGTCTCTCATTTTTATTGTTGACATTATGAACATCACATTCATTTGAATGATCTTGTCCACATCATTAACTTTATCATCTCAACAGTCAGATGGATGAAACAGCTTGACAGTTAGTTCATTCACAAATAAATCTTTTCAGCAGATCTTAAAGTGTCTGCAACACAAGTGTACATGGTTTGTTTAGAGAACAGTTCCTAAATGAATATTTTTTTTTAGGCACATAGCATTGTAAAGTTAATGGAGAAAAAAATAGCATATAATAAATTGCCTTACATGTGCATTATATGGTAGAGAGAGACAAAGAATTCACCATCAAGACATGTACATACATGTGATGGGAATATTGTTTAAAATACCTGGTGTCGGTTTGCACTGATTATGATGAAGTTCATCAACTTTGATATGTTATATTGGTGAAGCATCTGTTGGTGCAAACTGTGACTGTTGAAGGCCATCATTGGTCAAGAATACTTATATATATATATATATATATATATATATATATATATATATATATATATATATATATATATATATATATATATATGACACTATGTATACTATAGAAAAAATAGAAAATTTCATTACATTTGTGTGAATTGTAATCCTCAACCACTGTATTTAAACCTGAACAGTACAAACCACACTGACTATCCAACTGGAACACCTTGTGGTTTTTCTACAAAATTCCAGCTTGAAAATAATTGGATGGAATAATGCAGCATAATTGGGGTGGGGGAAGATCACTTGAAGATGGCAGTTAACTCAGCCATATGCTAAAGTACTCTTGGCAAATTAGAAGCATGTCAAAAGTATTATAAATTATGGTACCATTATGTAATTATTTGCACATGTTCAGTAACAGAAGACTCTTTTTTGGAGAAATATTTGAAACTTTGGAATGATTCAGCAAAAATAAAAATCATCTCACTTGGGTTATTAATACTGAGTGCTATGATGGTATGATGTGAATTATTTCCATTGTGGTCTTCAAATCATTGGGATTCAGCTGGTGCATATTCTGATAGATGGCTACCAGTACTGTTAACATACTCAAATATTCTGTACATTGATTTTAAGTCCTGAGCATGGTATAATTGATCACTACCAGTACTGTTAACTTGGTCACAGGTTCTGCTCATTTAAAGTAAGGCTAGAGCATATTTTGATTGATGGATTCCAGCATTATGAACATTGTCACAGGTTTTTTACATGGACTATAGCTCCATGCTTGTTTTCATTGATTGCTACCAGTACTGTTAACATGGCTGGAAGTTTTGTACATTGACAGTAAATTCCAAGGAGGTTCTGTACATAATGCAGCTTGATTGTTATATACCAGTACTATTAAAATAGATGCAGGTTTTGTATGAAGTGTGTTATACATGATGTTTACATGTGTTCACAAGTAGTAAGCTGGAAGATTTTAACAAAACATGCCCAAAATTTTAATCCTTAATATTTACTAGTAGTTCTAAACATAAAATATAAGATAGTATATGCAAGAATGAGATTAAAGGTAGGATTGTAACAAGCCAAAATATGTGATAATAGACTAAGACAACTCAGAAAATCATTTTTGTAATGATCCTTTAATATTTGACTCTAATCAATGCACACAAGAAAAAACAATCAATGCACACAAGAAAAAACAATCAATGCACACAAGAAAAAGCAATCAATGCACACAAGAAGAAACAATCTTGATTGAGCAACATCAGGGAATGGAATAACAAGAAAGCAGAAATATTGGAATGACTAATTAGTAACTTAAAGAATTTGATTGAATGGTCAGAAACCAATCTCTATCAGTTTTACATAATGGAAGAGTACTATTTCCTATTTAAATAATGACCAGTTCTGTCACTCTCATCCCGTATATAATACCAACTTTTGACAATATTTATAAACTGCATCTGAAGTTATTGTCTTCAGACACACACATACAAGAATGATTACCAAATCTCTTGCACTTTATAAATCAGGATATAATTAATCAAGGGAACTCATGTTAAATAAAATAGCTCTATAACAGGTTTTGTTACAACCAGTTTCATAATAAAACATCATTTTTGAAAAATCAAGTGAAATAAGTGAAATAAAATATGTGAAGTGATGAAAGAGACCAATATCACAAATTCCATTTATAATTTTGTTGTTTGCCCTTTGAAGCAAAACAGGCCAATCAATTTTACGTTTTTTTTTGTACTTTACATGTATGTATTAAAAGTTTCAATTATATTATAATTTGCATTTGATTGTGTTGCATTTTCTTGCATTGCATTAGTGTAAAGCATTAGTTACATTTCTGAACATCACACATCAACTTCTGATTTGTTCTGTTTTCTTAAATTTAAGAAGTGTTTGCTTGTTCGTTGCACCTTATAGTCAAAGTCTTAGTAATTGAAAAATCGTGTTAAGGTCCTTAACTTATCTCATCATGCTGGGCATGAATGAATAAGAACCAATGACAATGCATTATACAACATGCTCACTTGCCCCCATGACCCAGTAGTCATGATCACAGTCATTGAGGTTTTTGTTAAAATTTATTGTATTCATTATGTATCCTAAACACCTTTATGATTTTCTTCATACATAGTATGAATCATTATGAGGCTAAAATAATTAATTTTGTGATGCTAACACATATCCCTTATGACCATTTGGTCAAGGTCACAGGCATAGAAATTTTGTCTCCAACTTTTTGTTTAAAATTTTCTTGTTCTCCAATATTTCCAAAGCCCAACCCTGTAGTTGATTTTCTTTATACTTGAGGTGTAAATGCAATTCATTCTTAGACACATTTGTTTTTTTATATGTTTTCACTCTAGAGTAAAGGTGATACATTTAATTTGATTGTGGACGCAATTTACAGACCATGGCCTTCTGATTTTAAGTGTTTAACTTCTTTCAAGATGAACATTACTGTGGCCATACAGGATATCAGAGCAACATCATTTTTGTTTGTCAACATGTTATGTCAACATTTTCAGCGATAAATACTCTCAGTACTTTGATTTTCTTCATCACTCACAGTTAAGCATCTGAGTCCTGTTAATAGTTTTTTTATTCAATATAAATTCAATCATCATTCATTTACAGAAGAAAATCTAATATACTTCATACTACAAATTCAATAACAGTCATCTTTTATTTTCATTAGGTCGTCCTATAAATTTAATAGCAGTAACACATAATTCCTTTACAGTATGTCATCCTATTAGATGTAAGTATTATGTAATATAACTTTACAGGAAGACTCCTTCTAGTGTCCAGTTGGGCACAAACAAAAAAGATGCTGCTCTGATGCCCTGTATGGCCACAGTGGTGTTCATCTTGAAGGTCTTTTTGATACTCCTCCTGAAAAGATGTTCATATTCATAGTTAATAATGTTAATAATGTTAGTCCTTAATGAAAACTGCTTATCTTTCATCCAATATGGTTGCTACATCATTTGTCTGAAAAACTTTTTATGTTTAATGCTGAATGGGATCAAGATAAAAGTTTTAACAACAAGATTTCTTGTGATGTCTACTTGGTGTATGATGCTGATTTAACAGCAAGTATGGCTGCTATTGTAGCCATCTTAAAAATATTGCTCTCTCTATTCCTCCTGAACAGAATGCGATATTGACAATGGGATTTTGCTGGTATGATATCTGGTGGGTACCATTCATCTGACCTTTGCTATGGCAATTTTGAATATCTTGTTATTGCTACTTCTTAATGGATAGTAATAATTAAACTGTGTTGTTACCAAAAGCATGTGATATGTATTTGGTCCTAAGAGAAAATGGTACCAATGTGACATCCAATATGGCCACTATTGCTGCTATCTTAATAATCTTGTTGTCACTTCTAATGGCAAATGCACCTGAATTTGGGTTTCAACAAAAAACTTTCTATTATGTCTAGATGTTCCTCAATGAAAATGGTACCAATGTGACATCCAATATGGCCACTATTGCTGCAATCTTCATAATCTTGTTGTCACTACTGTGGGAAAATACACATGAATTTGGGGTTCCAACAAAAAAAACTTCCTATTATGTCTAGGTGTTCCTCAATGAAAATGGTACTCCTGTGACATCCAATATGGCCACCATGGCTGATTGCTTGAAAATCTTATCACTACTAATCCTAAATGGAAATTCATATTGACATGGGCTTTCCATTAGAAACCTTTTTATTATGTCAAGTTAATCATAAATGCCAATCAGACATCCAATATGGCCACTATGGTAAGCATCTTGACAATTGTATTATCCTCTCAGTTTAGGCTTCAAGTGAATATTGTTAGTCATAAATGAAAATCAAACATAGTGACCACTGAGGCTAACTTAAAAATCTTGTTATTGCTCAAAATATCAGAGGTTTCAGCACTCAGTAGATACAAAAAGAAATGGTCTTATCTTGAATTCCTGATGTCTTTTGTGGTCAGTAATGCATTAATCCCATTAAGGATCTCTTATTTATTTATTAATGTGTATCATTGGTTTAAAATGTGGTAGGATGTTAAAAATAATTTTCACTTTCTAATTTTTGCTGCAGAAGAAACAGGAGTTTTCACAGAGACAGAGAGATTCAGAACAGTTGACCACTGCTTCATCAGCAGCATCTGTACCCAAACAGAAATCCCAGGCAGATATGGAAGAAAAGATAAAGTCTTCCAAATCCATCAAGGTCGCAATTTTAGCTTTGACTTACTTGTCCAGTTTCTTCGTTCCATTGATGCTTATTGAACTGCATCCATCACTAAAAACTAGCATTGCTAAATGTGCATTTTTTGTTATATTCTGAAAACACCAATATTATTACAGTTATTATTATTTTAACAAATTGATATGGATCTCCTATCAGTCATTAATTGTGAGGTACCAAAAGTAATATATTCTACTTTGTAATTTTTGGCTTTACTATATAAGGAGAATTGCTTTGAGTAATATTGCAGTATTTTACTTTTTTTAAAATTGATATTTTTGTATTGTTATAGATTGAATTGAGTATTTAAAAATATTAATATTTGCTTTTTCAATGATGCACACTTAGATTGGATGAAAATGTGGATAAATTTGGATTTAATAAACAAGTATATAATACCTATTTTATATCAGTCTTTAGGAATCCATTCATGATCAGAATTTACAGTTGTATTATAATTCAAGAATAATTATTTATTTCAAATATTCATTAGAATTATTAAAGTGCTCATTCATTTTTGGATTTATATATGCTACTTTAGATGATTGTGAACTCATTCAAAGACATTCTGTATTGTATCATTGTGTTATATTAGGACATTCAAGACTATTGGAATTCATTTGGAATATTCTATATTTTTGTACTTGTGAAAGGGCATTATTATTATTTGGGATTTAATTCACAAAACTGTAAATAAATAAAATCCTTGTTGATTTTACTTAAATTGTTCATTTCACATCTTTCTGTCATATTTTTTAAGAAATATAGTTATAACACAAGGTCCCATATACTTTTTGTTGACTTATAATTTTCTTTTACAAGACTGTCATTGTGATTGTTAAAATTGTATAAGCATTTTCTTTTTCATTAATTCACAAGAGAAAAAAGTCAGAACCACCTTTTTTTTCCGATCTCTCAGAGTTAATAGCATTACAATAAACCTTGGTAAAAAGCGACATCGTATTAATAGGATGTATTAATGCAATGATCAGGTGTGATATAGAGTTGAGCATTAAGTGCTCATTCTGCAAAATCAGACATCTTTAAGAAAGATTTTGGTATAACCCCACCACAACTCTTTTTTGAATAAAATTATAATGTCAGAAAGCAATGATCACCAATACTAAAGCCAGGTTCTTCATTTAAATTCAAGTTAGAAAGCAATCTTCACTAATACTTAAGACCCAGCCTCCTCGTTTAAATTTCAGTTAGAAAGCGATCATAACAAATACTGAAGACCCATTTAAAATCCAGTTACAAAGCAATCATCAGTAATACTGAAGATCAAAATATACTTTCCCTGATTTATAACGTAAAGAATGAGCATCATTGGACTAAGGCAATATATTGATTTTAGCATTTGGTGCTAGATTCATAAAAAAGCTTCATATGTTCTGCATAATGTCCGACTGGAAAAAATGTAAGCTTACAGTTTAAAGTGAAGAAAAATAACTGGTTAAGCAAACCAAAAGACAAAGTGTTTTCAGAATGATGTACATGAAAAATTATTATACAACAATGCAAACATGTAATTTTGTGCAGTAATTAAATTTTGGAGTTTATTTGTATACCACTGACAGGGCTCAACCACAGTCAACACATTTGAAGTTATGTCTACATTGCTGGATTGGATATGTGATGCACATTTACGATACACAGTGACAGACCAACCTACAAGACCAGTTGAGAGATTTTCATCCCCAGAGTTTCTACAGGAAAAAGTTCTTAAGGTATGTACAATATAGAGTTAAACATTTCAGTTTCAAGGAATCCTGAGGTAAACTTGTCAGTTATCAAAGTGGATCCAGTCCTCGAGACTGTATACATTTCTTGTTCTTTTATTTCTGTGTATTGTTTTCAATTTCATTGAAGTGCATGAAAACAAATATTTCATACTTGAGCAAATCTCTTCCTAGTTGTTTATCTTGTGTGACAGTAAAGAGAGAAAACAATGCCCAGTCCAGAGCTAACTGCCTTTCTTTTAGTAGGCAAGTGTCCTTTCATAATATCATACCTCTTTTTCCAATCTTCTTTCTGTATGGTTTTTGACTTGGATGGCTTTGTAATACATTATGTATTTGTCTAATATGATCTCTTAATTCAGATATTCAATCTGATATTTCCCTATCTGTACAGACATTATAATTTTCATGGAAAAACACAGTAAACATATATTCAACTTAACATTTGTTTTCATTTTTTTAATGTGTGACTTTCTAAGTAACATAAATTAAGAAGTAATTAAAGGGTATATGAGGAATAAGTACAAAATATAAAGTCTGTATTATTGTTATCTAATTTGAAATAGTCATATGTACTAGTTTTCGTGCATAGCATTATGTTCACTGCAGGAACATTCAAAGCATGTAGAGAAGCTAATAATTTCTTGGAAGTTTTATTCATAATCTTTATCAGCATTCTGTTATTTTCAGTATTATGATTACTTGATATGACTAATTTAGATAATATTAATTCATTGGCCTGTCTGTCAAAAAAAAGAATCCATCTATTCATGCCAAATTGTGAAAATTTATTAGAGTACAAAAGTTTCTTAAACACATAGTCATGAGAATGTGTGTGACTGTGATGTAGATATTTCACATAGCTTAAGCAATTTTAATCTTATCGCTACATTGTCTGCAGGTTTGCAATTTATAATGATTTCTAGAACTGGGTAATCATGCTACAGACATGTAGCATCATGTCCCACCCAGTCACGTTATTTTGACATCAGGCCGACCAGTCCTAACACTAACATCTTAATGCTGATAGCCAAGTGAGACAGCTTCTAGTACCTTTTTGATAAGTCCTTGGTGTGACTTGTTCAGGATTCAAACCCATGACCTCCTGCATCTGAGATGGATGCTCTATCTACTTAGGTATTAAGCACGAGGATAATCTAATTAACATTTGCACATGTTGCATGTGTGTGATAAATGTATTGCATTCCTAAGGTGACTTTTTGTGTGGCCATGCTTTTGAAAGTCAATATTTATTTCTTTTAACATGAAAAATATGTTTTATTAAAAGAGAGCACAGTTCATGCTACATTATGTTGGGGGTCTCCAATATTTCAATCTATATGATTCAGCTAAAAACTGTTTCAGTAGTTGAACATTTAATTTATTGAGAAAACTTGTCAGTTGGAATGAAATTTGCATCATGCTCATTAATTGATATGATAATTTGCTACAGATTCTTCCCTCACTGGTGGAATTACTGAAGGAGTATCCAAGTCAGAACCTTAAGCTGTGTCTTCCATGTTTGCAGTTCATCTATTGGGCTCTTGTTCAGGTTGAACACAATCAGGGAATACAGGTAAAGGGACATAACTCACCCTGCAGTTTTTTTTTGAGGAAAGAGAGATAACTAAGCTGTTTTCAGTCGGAATGAGAGCTTACAAAATATCCTGTGGGGTACACATGAGCTTGTAGAATACTCCACAGTTCATATAGTTGTATAGGTTTACTTTCTATAAAAACCTTTACCTTGCAATCATTTTCTGATCATTGCTAATACCGCAAAAATGTTTAAAGAAATCTAGTTAGTACAAAGTGTACTGATGAAGAATACCCACTTCACTATCTGCTATGCTTTGCTCAGTCCTTTCATAATGAACCAATATATTTTCACTAGGAAAAGCATTTTTGATATTTCACTTAGCCACAGCTTGCCAGTCTAATCAAGGTTTGTTTGCTCAGGTGGAATATAACATAATGTAATTATACTCACACTTTAGTAAAGGAGATTGTGGGATATCACCCATATTTTGTCCATCCATCCATCATTGTTACATTATCTCCACTATTTTAATTAAAACTGAACCAAACTTTATTTGAGTTTTATCCAATATGGTAACCAGACAAGAACATAATTTTATCTGTGTACCATGTAGTCCCTGAGAGGTTAGTGGGTGAAATTATGGGTGAGTTTGGGTAAACATCAGATACTTAAAGTTTAAATAAAGTGACATATTTGAAGAGTGACTTTTCTTAATTCAATCTTGATGGGGAATTATGTCAAAAAAGGGAGCTTTTGCGACAAGAGATGGGGGTATATCTGATCCCCAGGTACATCTATCCATAATTCCATCTGGAAAATAATCTTAATGCTACTATTCCCAATTTTTTAATGTATTATCATAAATCATCATGGATTAAACTGAAACAAGTACAGAGTGTGATGGTGATTATCAAGAAATATGCATGTTGATCACTCGTTGTACTGAAATTGTTGTCACAAGGGTTATGCCTTGCTCATATTCTTCATGGCTTAGATGCTGGTTGCAGGAGGGGCAGAGGTATATTTATATGAACAAATTAGACACCATTCCTTTATATTATCATATACACTTCCATTATTTGGAATTGATATTTATGGGGAAATGAATAAAAACTCTGAAATGCCCATGAAAGTCTAAAATACACTGGCCAGGGTATCTCAAAATTCTGACAATATATGCTGATTCTTGTGTATTACTGCTGATGGAGCAATTAAAGTTGTCTGAATAACCAAAAAAGATTGTACCAAATTGAGAAGACATGAATATTCAACCCTACATTATCAAAATGCAGAAATCAGCTTTTTGTATAGATTTTTGAGGAAAAAAAAAGATATCTAGAATAAATTCAATTTTATAATGGTATCTTGTAACTTTATTTTAGTTTTTGTTCCTCCTGTTATGATTTAAATAGATAGTTGCTGTCTGAGGAAATAAAAATGTTCTCATGGTTTTAGTGAATATGACTTACCTGTAAAAACAAGGTAAGACTGAGTTATATTTCTGGCAAAGTCATAGTTACTGTAGTGTCATTCACTTTCAGTGCTATAATTTTATGATGAAGTTTTGTTTTTAAGCTTTTGAAAATCAAGGACAGCTGGGGTACATTATACCATGGAGTATAAACAGTATTGCATTTCACAGATCTCATATTGGCCTTTACTTGAGCATTTTGCATGTAAACCTAAAATGCAAATATACCATGCTACTTACAGATCTCAAGGAAAGTACCATTCATTGTCCCCTTAGTTGTCTTTTTTCTTTTCTTGAGAGACTCTCTTCCTTAGAATTGAACAAAAGCTTACAGTTTATTCATATCACTATCAAGATCTTTTGAGATATTTCTCTATAGAAAATACTTTATTTAAAAATTTACTCTATGTTTTGATTTTAATTTATGCCAAAAGTGCCAAAACAAATCTTTGTATTCAAGTGTTGTTTCATTTTTGGTAAATTCCACAATTCCGATTTTGCCCTCCCTCCCCCTATGTGCACAGTTTTATTTTTCTTCAGAAAACAAACCTTGCATCTACCATGAGGCGTCTTGGAGAAGAGCTTTACAAATCCAAGTCAGTACGTTTCATGGACTCAGATCCATCTTTATCAGGAGACCTTCCTGGATCACCAGGCAAATTTGAGAAACCCAAAGAAGGTGTTTATTTTCACAGTTCCAACCTTCATGTCCGTCTACTTTCATCCCTGATCATTCTCAGGACGTTATCTCAAGGTAAGGTACAAGTTAAATGCACAGCTCGTTAAGCAGAAATTGATGGAAGTGATAGTTTTACATGAATGTTTGTCAGAATTATTTGAGTATATTATTAAGAAATGGTGAGCCAATAGAAATTGAAGTGAAAAATTAACTAAATCTTAGTGATTAAGATATAGTTCTAATTTTGATCAGTTTTTCAACATTTTAACACCAAATTGAGATTTTACATTATCCTGCCTGTGATACTACACACACTGTGTTACTAGAGGTTTTTCAAAGACACATTAAATTTTGGAACTGTATGTCTTTAAGTGGAAGAATAAATCTTCACCAGGAAAGCTAGGGAATAATTAAGATTTAAGAAAATTTTAGAAATTTTCCAGTGAAATATTAAGGTTAATATCAAGCAAATTTTAGATATTATTACTCAGTTGAATCCTTGATGACTGCTGAGTGTTACGTGAAAAATTCTTTTGTTGCCAACCAAAGTAAAAAGAAAGATAACAAAGATTTACCCCCCACCCACCCCAAAAAAGAAAATAGGAAGTTATTATGGGACTATGTGCCCCAAAAATGCCATCATTGTCACACATGGACTGGATTTTGTATCTGATGTTTGAGTTCAATGACTTTTATGACCTCATTTTGGGTATTTATCATTCCAAGACTTTTAGCATTTGAAGAAATTGTCCGCTTATGCCATCCTTATTTTTGTCTTTGGGGCAGTAGGCTCAGTAAGTAATGTCATAAAATTGTACATTGTACATTATTTATTTTTGTAAGGGCAGTTCTAGTAAACTACATGGGGCTCAGGTAAGGCACTTTTAATGTAGAATAGTCAGCCATAGATTAAGTTTAGAATTTTGTGTTGTTTTCATAATAAATTCTTGGTAATCAGAGTACTCTAGCATATAGTTTTTAAAAAGCACCTTTCCTGGGTACCATGTATGTTTAAATGGAACAGCCCTAAGAAAATTATGCTTATTATTAAATGTTAGACAGGTTTTGATCCTGTTATGTCACCCTGTACCATGATAAGTTCATTTCAAAATAATTATTAAATGATAGTCCGGTCTTTGTACTAATCATGACTAATAATCCACTGTGTATACTATAATGAGGTTATTTGGCATCCTTTACTGCATGGCATTTTATCAATGATTTTATTATTTTCCCAGCTGACCTACTAGCCAGCGTGTTTGATTCCTTGAGGAGTGACCTGAAGTCAGATGTAGCAAAGGAATTGTTCCTGTATTATCAGGCCACCCCTGTCATCATCCATTATCTTAAACCTGTCAACAAGGTAGGCTTCATGTCAGCTTTTATGAACATATTCAATGCCAAAAGTTTTTAAAAAATTTGAGTGCTTTATGGTAAAGTAGATAATTTCTTTCCTGTTCCAGAACTTATGGTGAAACTTTTTTCTCACTTAGGCCATATGTTCCAAGACTTAAGAAACAAAATTTTTGTTGAATGTTTTGCCCACAGCTAACAATTGCACAATGTAATAAAATAGATGAACATAATGCTTAATTTGATAATAAAATGAAAGAAGCTAACCTGATATTGTTATCATTTATTCTTTTTTGCATCATGAGCATTTAAAAAAATATATCCAAGAACACCATATTTATAATGTAGGCATCCAACCTGTAGCATGTATTATGTGAGATAACACATGACACATTGTTCACTGATATGAACATAAACAAATCGTGTTTGATTGGACTCAAAGGTTTGAATATGTTATCTTACTGAAAACTAGATCTAACAAAATTACAAACAAGAGAGGAATATATGAACCATTTGCTTGAAAGCCTATGCAATTCATGCATGATACTGTGTTAGGTGCCAAATAACCAAGATTGCATTATATTTATACTATATGGCAATATTTTGCAAATAGATACCATTATTTGCAGATATATTAACTATGATAGCATGGGTGATGAAAATGACTATTAAAGCATGTTATTGCTGTGTATACTATATATCTGCAGTCATTAATCCCAGTTTGTTTTCATTATGACCACAGATGCTAAGCAAATAGAAACCCTGGTGGTGAATAATCATAACTGGCAGTAAACAATAAACTCAATGTTTGAATGTATCTATAGGATATTAAATACAAAGGATATTTTATTACAAAGCAAGCTGATAACAGAAGCATAGTTTGAATTCCTTTAAGCATGCCAAGTGTTTAAGAATTTATTATATACAGTGTTGGCCAACATCAGGAAGTCAACCTTTTACTGGTATTCACAGAAATTTTGAAATAAGTTGAAATATTGGTATAATTTTGAAAGTGACACAATATAGTGCTTTATGCATGGCCATCAATTACTCATTGTTGCTCAGAAGAATTGTAGAAAATAAAATAATTCATTAAATTCATGAAGAAGAGAAGATGATTTCACTGACAATACGATCATTAACATGGTTAAAATTTAAGTGTACATTGATGTCATTCTTGGGCGGACTTTCAATAAGATGGGGATTAAAAAGTGTGAGAACTAGTAGATTAAAAAATATTACTTTAGTCCTTGCAGTTTCTGCTTCAAGAGTTTTCTTGCTTCCAATGATAATGATGATGTAATTTTTCATGAGATGAGAAAGCTAAGAAATATTTGTGCAGCTAAAGGGTGGATTATGGTTGCTGAGATGATGCTATATTGGGTTAGAGTTTTATCTCAAGTACACAATTTTATATTTTGTTTTAAAATAAAATTTAAGTTTGGAGTGCATTTTTCAACACGTAATTTTCAATCAATTTAAAGGGTGCTTCTCAACTTATGGCACAAAAAAAGTGTTCCTGAAAATACAGTTCACAAAAAATTACTTTGAAAGTGCATGGTGTCCCAACAAATACTGTATACTAACATATACAGTAAATACATTAGTCATTTTGCCTGTGACAGATTTTTCATTTAAAAGTTGTCATTTTCACCATATTCTTCATTGTCGATAATCCAGTTTCAAGTTTTATATGGAAGTGTTAGAACAAATTTTCTTTGTCATCAGACTTGATATTTGGGGCATTCTAGTAATACAGTTTACCTATTGATAAAGGGATCATAAGGTAAGAAGTCCATTTCATTTGAAGCCATATTGTTTTCACCTGAATAAAGCATGTTTATAACTGTATTCACATTCCTAAAAGACTAGCATTGTCTTGAGTTTGAGTTAACATCTCTTACTCTCTATAGAATGTAGAACAAGGACAATTGAACAAGGGCTATGAAGTGAACGCAGCAAACTTTTTGAATGTTATAAAATGAAATGGAAATTTATATTTATTCTAATGTATGGCAGTCAGATTGTAGCAATTTTCATTATGCCAGGACAAATTGGGTTTTGTGGAAGAATTGCTCCATATAATTGAGAAGCACATTCAAGACCTTCAATTGGAGTTAGTTCAGTGGACCGTTATCAAGGTACTAATTGACCCTGGTTTGTGAAGAGCATCATACTAGTGTGGAGTGTGGTGTCTAAAATAACTAAAGATACTCAAAGTTTGTAGCTCAACTATCCATAAGGTCACATAAACACATGATATGGCACTGCATTCAATCATGTATTGTCCTTTGTTTACTATAGATCCAATATTGCACCTAACTACTTTAGAGTTCATATTTCTAATCTGACTCTAATCAAACTTAGAACATGGGCTTATATCATCCAAATCTGACATTTTCAGTAATGAGCAAGGCCCATAGATATTATTGTAGCATTCTTATATCAGTATGACTGAGCTTGTAACACTCTACAGGACATATTTCTGATTTGATTTCAATCAGTCTTGGAGTATATCGTTGTATCATTAAGATACATTTAATAATGAGCAAGATCCATGAAAATTAATGAGATGATCTTAAATATGAATGACAGGGCTTGTTATCACTCTTGAAGATAATTATTGTTATCTGGCTTTGATCTAACTTGAGATTCAACCCTGTATCATGAACATCTCAGTAGAGATTGATATGGAGCTCAGGATGGCTAAGAAGTTAGCAAGTTACTCACATCTCTATTATGTCTGTGTGGGTTCAAGTCTCTGGCCCAGTCAGCATAGGTTTGTGAGAAGCATACTAGTATCTTCCTGTGAGTCGGTGATTCTTTCTTGGTTTATTCCCGTATGATTCCTCTACCATATATATTGGCTGCCATATATCTCCTGTTCTGTAGCTTAACTTTTCTAAAGAATTTAAATTTTCATCAAAGTTGGCATTAACCTTTGTGTCAATCATATCTTAAATTAGACTGATTTCTATCATTTGCAACATAATGTTTTGGAGTTATGAACACCTGATTGTCTGTCTCAGAAATTGGTTTCTACAACATTATTTTACGTTAATTGTTGGATCTAAGAATATTTGGCATGCAATTTTATATTGATGGAATTTCAAGAATTCTACATTGCCATTTAGAGTAGTTAGGTCTCTTAATTGCCTTTCTTTTTGGATTTTGGTTTCAACACCATTGATTTACAAATGACTAGTGAAGATTTGGAGTGCTGTTATATGCTGATAATACAGTGACTAAGTTGGATTTTGAGCATGTCATGACATTATTTCCCATTTATATCCCAGAAATGTCCATTCTCCTAACATTGGGTAAAGATCCTCTGTTTCACTGAGTAAATTGCAGTTATCAGTATCCTTTGTGATGCTCCATTTATTTTATGAATATCTTAATGGTGTTAAAGTCATCCTACAGTATACTGAGAGACAATATACATGTAGATTCAAGATTATGTGTATCGATTATGCCATGAACAACATTCCCTGTGTAATTTGGATAGAATGTTTTGTTGTCACTGTAATATTCACCTGTAATATCTACCTAGCCATGACATATAAGCATTAGCAAATATGTTTGCCTTGCATTGAGAGGCAAAGTACAAAAATGTACAAGTAAAGAGTAAAGTGGCACTTTGCTCAGTGAGGTAAAAAAAAAAGAGGCTATGTGAGTGCACTGATAGCAGCTAGTGAAAGTTATTCAAGTCTGCCAGCCCAAGTCGATCAGCTGTATGCTGATGGATCATTTTTGTTAAGAAGAAATATATTCAAATTATATGTGTGCTAACAAATAAAAGTGTCCAGATTGGGGACATACAAATGCTGCTGCTAGAGATAAGTTATCATTTTTCCAGGGATGCATTTTGACTCTGTACTGTTTTGTAAGTTGAAATGGAATATGATGACTTTATAACAAGTAACAGATGGGTGCACAGACTTCTAATTCCACCTTTGGTTAATTGTTTCAAGCATAATAATTCTTAGGAACGCTGGTATTGTATTTAAGTGTCTGTTGGTGACAGATGTTGTAATCTGTAACATTATTTTAAAGACAGTTTTAAGACTACATTTATATCAATAGTTATTCAAAGCATTCTTTTGAAAATGATGAAATAGTTTGTTTCACATTGATTTCACAATGTGCAATTGATTTTTAAGTGAAAATATTAAATGTTTTAGAATTAAATGTAGTTGTGACTTTCTATATGCATGTATTTACTATTTGCATTTGTCATCCCCCTCTAGAAAGACCACCCACATTATAAGGCCACTTTACTGTTGCAGTTTGGATGGCCTTATAAGAGGGGGAATACTGTACATTTTTGTAGCTCAGCACAAGTGCTTTTTAGTTGGATGGCAACAACATTAACTACTCATGACATACAAGCCTGCCTGCTTACATGCAACATTGTCAGCTGCCTTCCACACCTTAAATAGGAGGCATTTTGCCTGGATGCTGATAGCATCTATGACTTTAGAGGCATGTCTCCATGTACTTTTCTGTATATAAATGCAGTTTTTGAATGCATGTTAGATGTTTCATGGATTGTGCTTTAGTACTGGATTGTGCTTTAGTACCTAGATAAAAACTGCATTTTTAATTTGGATTAATTTTATGTGTCTGTTTCCACAATAACTCAAGTTATCCACATTCTGCTGTTAAACAACTTTATAAATGACGCACATGCCACGATAAAAATATTTATCATAAAGGCAATAGTCAAGATCACAATTGCTTAAAGAAGAAATATTTTTTACACATAATAACTTTACTTTTATATCAAATACCTGAACAAAACTTTAAAAATTACTTGTATTTAAAATAATAAAGATACCTATTGATTTTATGATCAACTTAAAGAGACTTAAAATGAAAAATGGTATTGCATGATTTATTGAGATTACAAGCACAAGCTTTAAACAAACTTTGTAGAAGGCTAATGTTGTAGATGGCATGCATTTAAGATAAAGGTGACATATCTCTTTTGAGGAAATTAAATTAAAGGTCAAGGGCACTAAGGCTGAAAGAATAAAATGGTTTACACATAATAACTTGAGTTCTGTGTATTTCATACAGACCAGATATTGAGGATGACATGCAATAAATAAATAAAGGATGCTTGATGATTTCAGATGTTTGACAGATGAAAGATTTTGACAAAAAAGGAAGTATAATAATACAATTTACCATATTTTAGGCTTAAGATGTACCAGTGTAAGATAGGTTTCCTAAATTTGGTGAAAAACAGTTCATTCATATAGATAATTTATTGTGAATTGATTTGTAGACAAGGGATGATGGTACAATTAAAAGCAGGAAAGAGTTTGGGAAACAAGTTGTTTTGCTATGGATTCCCAGCCTTTTTATAATTGCTTTATTCTACAGCCCTTTATGGGACCTGCCATCGATATTTTCCTGCAGATGTCAACAGACTCCCCTTTCCTCCAGCCATTCCTGGAGAGTTGTAGCACAGAGAGTTGCTTTAGGACAATGGCCATGGTTCTTCGAGCCCCAAGACAGGATGTCAAACTCATGGAGAAAGTCAGCATACTTCTGCAAAAACTATCCAAACTTAGGTTAGTGCTTATTTTATGAAAATCCTTAAAATCTTGTTTTGTCCATTCTTTGCTCTAATGTAGATTGTCATAGGAATTGTTCATCTTAATCTTAAGTAAGAGGTTGAGAAGTCCATTTGCTTCTCCTATGCTAATACATTCATGTTCTTGAAAAACAATTAAAACTAGGTAATTGAAGTTTTTACCCTGGAACAGCATCATGATTCAAAATTGTATAGTTTGAGATAAAAACTTGAACAATAGGGTTTGCTCCATGGATAGGCAAATAGACACTTTAAAACTACAGTCAGTCTTAGCCTTATTTCCTGTCAACCAAGGAAAGGTGAGACTTCACTTAATTTTAAATTCATCAAAGAAAGATAAAAATTTAGTAGTAGTATATCTATACCTGGTCAGTTATATTTGGTACATTGGACATATTGTAATAAAAACTTGGTATCACAACTTGTCTACTGGAGAACTTCCAGATTAAACTCGTCCACCATGTTCCAAACACCTACATACATGCCAACCACTATGCTCTTTTTCAGTCCATAAAATTAATAGTTAAAAATATGAAATCAAACACAATAAATTGTATTTGTCCAAGCTGTTCAAAAAACAAGTTTGCAGCATTAAAAAGTTGTGTCCAATATGGGAAAAAAACAAGCAAATTTAGAAATATTTTTATATAGTTAATATATAAAAAGGATTTACTATAAATGAAATAAAGATCAGGTTTGTTACAAAAAGAGAAAAATATGATATACATGTAGTAAGTAGTGAAAAAATTTACAAACTATTGTGACTGAATTATTTTGTGACAACTGACATGCTCATGTAATAACTAAATCAATAATATTATTGGATAATATGTTTTATGTGACAATGAGCACTGTGACATTCTTCAAGAATTAATTTAAATTTAGGAAAGTTTGTGCTTTTTTGAAATATTTTTTGTGTTGGAAAAGAAGTAACAACATTACAAAATATTATAATAATTCTAAAAATGATGGGTGCAGGAGCAGTTATGTATGCTCTGAATCTAAATTGTATTTTGAATTTTTTGCTATAAATTTTGTATCAATTTTAACCCTAATCAGGGTCACTGCCCCTATAGAGATAGAGTGGGAGGACCCCAAATCCTTTTTATGATTTCAGGAGGGGGGTCCTCCAAAGAACCTAAACTTTTTCTGAATACAAGTTAGTGTCAAGTTAATTGTGTCACGTGTAGATTCATACAAAAGTAACAAAAGAAAAGAGTGATGTCAACAAGCTTTGAAAATTTAACAAAATAATTTATTTTTCTAGAAAACAAGAAAAAAAATATGAAAAAGTACTTAAAGTGTGTGAATACAAAGCAAAACTTAATCCTAGAATTGAATCTAGGTTCAAATCTTGATGAAGTTCAAGTATGGATGGGGATGATGTCCTCTATAACCATTTTGTGTTGATGTGTCAACAGTTCCTTGTTAAGTTACCAAGAAAATAATTTTGGATTTTGAATTCCAAATAATTTAATGAATGTCTTTGTCCAAGAAGTTCATCGAAGAATAGTATTTTCCAAGGCAAATAAATTATTTTAAATAAAAAAAAACTCTATTCAAATTGTAACAACAAGATTACTTTTCAGCCTGAAGGTATATTTTACAACTGATCAAATCCACTAGCAAAATTTCTGTTTTAACCTGCACTTTTACATCCCATGTTAGCTCACATGGTCACTTAACTTCAATAGCAAAGTATAAAAAAGCCAATTTGTTAGTAGGCAAGAATAAATCCTTTCTAAGAATCAGATTCCCACACTGGAAGTAAATTTAAAAATAAAACTATTTATAGATGACTAATATGTAGGATAAACATGACCTTTGTAATGACCAATCATTTTCACTCGTTTGCAAAACTGTAACCAATGTCAAGAACTAGGTTAACTAAAAATATGATGAAGCAATCAATTTGCATTCTAATCAAACTAAAAGAACTGAATTGAATTTTTCTTGAAAAAATTCAAATCCAGTGAATAAAGTTAAGGCAATAACATGTAAAGAAATAAAATTAAAATGAAACTCAAAATCAACACATGAATAATTTAATTACATATATATTACAATTTGAGTAAGGTGCTTTCCAAATGACACACAACTGTAGATGAAATGTGCATGCATATTTACACATATTATACTACAGCTTGTTGTATTTATTATTTACATCTAATGCATGTGACATCAATGCTGACACATAAATATTTTATAATTCTTCTCAGTATTGTGCCCTATATCTTTTGAACATGATTTCTTCCCAATTTTTTTTTTATTTTAACATTAATTTTTGTACTGTGAAAAGAGAGATACTGTTAGAAAAATTGTGTGAAATACAGTACTCTTATTTCTCATGGTATATATGAAAATGATGCAAAATTTTAAATTAGATAACATGGCTGTGTACAAAATGTTGAAACTGCCTTCCATGGGTCTCAAGTATATTACAACAGTTCTGTGCTAAGGATATTTGATATTCTTCACTGAAGAATAATTTGCCTGTGACAACATTTTAGCAATTGCATCTGTCCTTTCAGATCAAACCGACGTTTCTTTGAGGTGTATACCATCACAGGAATAGTACAGGAGTTACTGAGAGGATGCAGTAATGAGCAAGCATTCCTAGCCCTGAACCTTAAATCAGTTCTCTTCAATCTGACTTCTACCACCTAACTATTTGTGTTGGTATCTATTTAAAGGGAAGAAATTAAAGCCATTATAGTGATCTGATGTTTCTACATTTCTGAGACATCTGACAATCGTTGAGTATTAGATTGATTCAGATTTGTTACACATAATATATTTGACAGGTTGATTTGGATTCTGCTATGAGTTGTATTAAAATTAGTTGTTTCTTTATTGCTTAAATGCTGGCACTATTCACTCAGAACCACTTTGACTATGGCATATTATGCCGTCAGTCTGTATAGCTGATGGATTCTTTGTTCAATGAAAAAAATAATTTGAAGCACAGTTTTGAGTGATCATTTATATAACAGCAAAAAGAAATAATATTATTAAAAATTATATTAATATTTCAGGCTTTGTTCCATTCTTCAGTTGAGCTTTTGAACAATAGTTCTATAAGCAAAATGTTTAATTTAAAAGGATTTTTTGACTTGGGATTTACAGAAAATCAGTTTACTTTTTTAAATTTGAACAAATAAACTGTATCCACTACAAGAATAAATGGAGTATAAATAGAGTATTCAAGTTTGTACATTGATTTGTCTGTTTTTCCTTACAGTAATCAAGGTTTGTATTTAGGTTAGTTTCTCAGGTATTGCTAGCCCTAGAGTCATGCAACTTTATATATACATCTTAGTTGGTACCAAACTTACCAAAATTTAGTCATTGTAATCAAAATTGCATGCTTCACTGACTTTGCTTAAGCTTCACAGCCACTGAATGCATTTGTGTGTTTGTGGGTGGGTGAATCTTGGTTGGTACAAAACCATCCTGCTAATATAAAGTCCCTGCCAGCTATATTTCATACCTAGTTAATTATGTAAAGATTTTTGTTTAGCTCAGTTTCCAGAAATGCACAACAATCAGTCCATTCTATATGAGGATGCATCTTGATGATACAGTGTCAATTCTTTTAAGTTTTCTGCTTAGGTCAATTTATTTGCCACATTATCAATCAACTACAACTTTGAAAGTACAACATCAAACTACATAATGTAAATCATAAGGACCTCTCTTTCTCACTTTAGGTCAGTTTTTCATGTACACTTGACTGCAGTGATACCGAATGGGGTAAAATGAATATTAGTGTTCCATAAAGTTAATTCTTGTTTAGTATATTAATGCATTTTAATTGACACAGAATCAGATTCATGCAGGATGATGAGTTCTTTATTTATCCATGGATTTACAAATTTTTTAAGCTGATCAGAAAATCAAACTTTGTCCTTGGGAAATTAAGGCTTACCCCAATCTCACTTCTCTTGATGTGGGTTCGAGTTACAAGCATGACTAATGTGGGTATGCAAAAAGGATTGCCATTAGCTTCCAGTGGGTTGGTTTTCCCAGGCTTCTCTGCAGTTATCAAAGATTCTGGTCCATATTGTCCAATTTTGTTTGAATTTCGAAGGTTGGTTACTTCAAATTCGCTACGCTGATTTCATATCTTCGTCCAAATCCTGAGTGTATAGAACAGGAACAAATGAATTAACTAAACAATTTTCATGGATATCTCCATGAGTATCCTTTTTAAAAATGATAATGTGGCAAAGTTGTTTCTCCTTTCTCCTCCCAAGAGTGCCTATACTGTAAGTTAAGTGACTTATTTTTTTGGACCAAAATTCTTAGCCGGAAGAGGATTTTGAGGGATCCCTAATGAAGCCAACCCTTTATCATATGGCTAAAAACTCCTTTTAAATTTGTCATAATTAAATTTCATTATTGAATGAAGTCTAAACATTAACTTTTGCTACGTAGAAAGCCTTAGACAACTTGTATTTAAAATTAGAGATATGGCCAAGAAAACTAATTTCAGCCTCGTCAGTGGATTGAAGTTTCTCTTTTCATAACTTCAGTGGTCATCGGACATAATTTTCAAAAATTAGTTCAAAAAGACTAAAACCTAAAAACTAAAACTATTTCATAAGAGCAAACAACAAAAAAAATGAAAACCTTCCAGCCAATCCTTTTAAATGTCAAAGTAATACGATCAAATAATACTCTTCAAAGTCTGATGAAATCTTTCCACAGTACCTTGACTCCCAGGATGTTAGGCAAAAAACATAGAAATGCTAAACATTTCCAGACAAAATTTGACAACTCGTCCGATTGGACAGATTGGGAAATCCAACATCTATGAAAAATGTTATCACAACCAAGGTCTTAGCTTTCATGTTCTTGAAAGATTAACTTCAGGAAGTCTTCTAGACACGTATAATCGTCATCAAGTATTGATGCCTTACAAGGTCCTAGGTGAAGGTCGGACGCACTCTTACATGCTTGGTCAGACATAGGAATAAGTTGCAGATGAGCCCTGTGTTAAGTGATTTCCTACCATTCTACAATTATGACAACATGTATTTAAACACATCACTTTTAATTTTCAACCAATACAAATCTTTTAGTATCTTGTGATGAGTCCTACTGACTCCTAAATCTAGTAATCACGGTATTTCATTAGCAAGACGAATATCCTGTAGATATTGTTACGACCCTGTAGTTTAAGTGGGTGTGTTAAGGAATAAATTTTGTATATTTTCATTTCATTAAATGTAATTATTAATAAGAATATATTAGCATCAGTCGAATATGTTGTTAAAAACGTCGTGTTTACTTGAGTCGTAAATGTGACTCATGTGAGCACGTGCTGTGTATGATGGCAAATTCATTACAAGTAAACGTTTAGTAATAGCTCTGAAAATGATTGGCTGATACTTGGTTAGGCTTTCCTAATGTCCAGATGTATTATGAAAACGCACGTGTCCTCCATGCATGTGCAGTTTAAACGACGTATTAGCATCGTTTATATGCTGAGGTATTTTGTAAGACGTTCAGAGTCGTAGAGTCGGAGTTTCTTGTAACATCTTAGAGTTACAGAACTTATGTTACCTTGAAAAAGGTATTTTTGTGCTAGAAGAAGTTGTCTATTTATATGTCTACGTAGAACAACAAATGCCTTGTTTGTGGAGCTAATTTTCGTATTTCTGAATAGTTTTCCTGGAGAACAACATTACTGGTTTGGACAAAGACATTTCCGAAAATATTCTAAATTGGAACGGAACAATACAAACTGCTTTACTGTGTTAATTCTGGATTTTTCTGTTAGCCTTCGTCTGACGTCATCATCCGCCATCTTGGACCGGAACTGAACTTCAAACTGTTTAATTTAGAACTATTCACAGGACTGTTTTATATCCTTAGAACAAACAATTTGGATCGTTTCCGTATATCTTGAGTCTTGTTTAACATATTTACATTATTTCATGTTTTCTAGGAAAATAAATTATTTTTGTTAAAATTTACAAAGCTTGTTGCCATCACTCTTCGTGTTACTTTGAATGAACCGTTACGTAACAAAATGACTTGGGAAGAGCAAATTTTAGCGGGTACATCAGATGTCATCGATTTCTTAATAAAGACAGAATTGTTCGCAAAGTATCATGTTGGTACATGTGAGGTCTTATATTTTCCATTAGCCATATTAAACATATATTAGGATCTTGTTTTCGTAAGACAAGCGGTTGTCTTTTATCACCTTAATTAGCATAAGAAAATTGATTGTCAAAAAGTATCAGTGATCAATACTACTTGATTAATCAAATTAGAAACCTGAGTGACTTCATAATATTGGCTAATAAAGATCTCCCTAAAGGAATAAAATCAACACTAGTCTTAAAAGCTTTCATTGGCTTATTTCTAGTGACTAAAAAGCTAGACATAAATAAGTGATTTCAACTTAAATAGGATTATTATTTTTTTAGAAAAAGGGGTTGTCAACTACAAGTGGATTAACCATTCCCTCCCACTAAGCCAGTCTCAAGTAACAATTGAATATGCTCATGAATCGAAGATTGTACAACTATCATCACTGACCTTGAGATTACGTCTGATGATAAATTAAGAAAGCATTAACAAATCCATGTTTTGAATATGAACACTTGCACTAGAAGACATCTCATGTAAAGGCAAAGGACATGACAATAAAGTAGACAGAAAACGTTCCTGCGTCTCTATATATCTTAAAAGGAATAGAGAGGGCGCAATTACTATCTGTTACAGATCTTTTTGACATAAATTTTTGGTAATCATACATAATGCAATTGGAGTTTATTTGACCCAACAAATGCATTTCTTTCAATGCAATACCGTACCCATTAACTCTTAGAAACAAGAGCTTCTGGAACAGCTCTGCTAATGTTTTGTTTCCTAGAGTTCATCTTATAGAAATCAGAAATAACGCGCTCTTTCTTCTTACAATAAATCCACGTGGAAAGAGCTTTGTCACATTTGTAAAAAAAAATAATTTAAATAGTGTTACAGTATGAGACTTTACATTACTCACATGAGACTGAATTTTTTATCAATTGTCTCAAGGTTAAGAAAATGTCTGCCTGCTTACCTTTAAACGGAATCATCAATCTAATATGCTTGCCATTATGAAAAATTTAATTTCCGTCTCCATTTACATGCGTATTGCTTCTTTCTGCATTTACATTTCTTTTCATTCTTCTTTCTAACGGCATCGTTTAAATAACAGCTAGCATTGCTTTTTCTTTCACTTATAGTAAGCAGAGTAAATTGTAAATAAACATCTGATAAAGGTTTTTTTTTCATTTTATACATTTGTCAGTTCATTGATTGTAAGTATAAAAACTAGCATTATCTTGCATGGTATTTGTTTTCTTTTTGCGTAAGCATCGCTATATTTGTATTTTGTGTTTTTATTTTTTGACAGCTTTAATATTTTTTCCATTATGCAACGCGGCAGATTATAGTAAAGTCTAGCACGGGAACGTCATGTCGCAGACGGGTAGCATAATGACTACCAGTCACATTATACTGACACCAGTCTGACAATCCAAACTCTAACCTCTCAATGCTGAGCGCCAAGCGAGGCAGCTGTTATAAAAAATGGTACTAAGTCTTTGTGTGACTCAGCGTGAGCAGTTCTTTAGTCACTGCTAAAGATAATGTACCTCAAACTAATTGAGGCTGATGCTTGGAGCACATATGAACAGTAATTTTGGTTATCTGTGTGTTTAAATCATGTGCAATTTACGCAAGTATTTTATCCAAAGAAATTTGAACCACAGTACATGTACAAAAAGTAATATAGAGGTATGTCAACATTTTCTACTTTATGCAAGTTCTAAATGCAAACAACTTCACCTAACACTTGATATCCTCTCAAACATGTATAATGTCCATAACTAATGTACGTATCCACACGTCTTTGTATATTAATATTTTACTTTAAAAGCTATTCGTTTGGTACAATGTATAATTTCAAATTTCTATGTTGTTGGCTACAATCGATGCTGGTTTATATGTGAAGCATTGTGTATAGCAATGTGTGTGATTGATTGATTAATAAACTATTTACGCTATGTGCCAGTTGTAAATAATTTGGTCTAGCATGGGTCATGTGTGCAATACATAAGGAATAACAATTGAATTATTTTTTCATTGAATTCAAACTCTGGGACACTGCATTTGATTTGTGGCGAGTTTTATTTTGGAGCTAAACTCCACAGCAGCGCAGGCAGGCTATTTTGTGCTGAGGCAGTTGGTTTAAAGAACCTTTCTCATGGACAGATTCTAGTATCTAAACCATGATTGTCCTATGTATGATTCTAACCCACACCTTTTCTGTCATGAGTCCGGCATGCTATCCCCTGAGCCATCGCATTTCTTTGTTTCTGAAGGATGATGGTAGAATAGCATCCATCGATGTATCTTATTTCTTTGCAATTTAAAGTGAAAAGATTTTGAGGTTATCAGATGTAAAGTTGAACATTTTGTGCACCTGACACCAAACTGCATGTATAAATAATGTCTAGCATCCCGTCCCGTTGAATTTTCCAAGAAAATTTATTCATTTTAATAACTTTCGGATCATGCCATAAATAATAGTTTATATAATTCTTTCGCAGCAGACAACATTGCAGTCAATGCAAAGTCATTCTCATCTTCAATTACATCATGAAAAGTACAGGTCCTTGGATCTACTGTAAATCATTTACCTTTCCGTCATCCTGACTCGTGTGTAAATTATGTGCATACATTCTTGGTTTACATAGGTATTTTTTTACAGTTTGCCACTTGTACTATGTCCACGTATTCCTAAGAGCCAAATCGGATCGCCCAAATTTTTTTGTATGATTTGATTCGTAAGGATTTTCTCATTTTAAATTGTCAAGACTGAAAAAACTGGTCAGAGATCAAGTTTCTTTAAAATCAGAAAGAAAAAGTTTCTCTTTTCAACGTTCATTTTTATTCACACTTCGACTAGACCAAGTCTATTTACATAATACCCTACAAGGTACCCAGTGTTTCATATTTGCATCAGTAAACTTTAGTTTACATATGACAGGTATAAAACTTCTGTTATCAGAGGGGATAAGTTAAGCAGTTTTACGGAATGTAATAATATATGACATCGGAATAAAAACTAAATGTATAATGATGCAATTGTACTTTGGTGTCTTTCTGTTATAATTATTACCCATTTGCCATACTTACAGATACAACATATTAGGCTCTACTTGATGATCATATGATGAATATAATTAATGATACATACACTCCTGGGTTCATAGTACTTTAGATACAATATTGTTACATAAATGAAATAAAATTATTGGAAATGTAAAGAATACAATATGTTTTGCACCAATGCATTTATTGTTCATACAGTTAACCATTTTTATCACTAACAGTCAAAACAACAAATAGTTATGATTGATTTATCTGCACTTTCTTAGTACATTATTATATGTCAATGAAATCACTATATAAATACCGGATACTAAATAAACATTTCTAACAAAAGCAGTCTGGCAGGCTTGGTGTAGATTAATAATTTATTAGTACATAGGAACTACTCTGAATCACAGCAACAGCATAGATTTTCTGTACATTTCATAATTCAACATAACTATATATGAGATAAAAATAACTATTAGCAATAATTGCGAAGCACAAATTTTTGCAGAAGCTAGGCATAGTGATCACTTTGATGATGGACATAATTTGAGCCTGGTTGTTAATCTAAGTCAGTCAAAATTTGCAAAATAATTTCAAAACAGGTCAAGACATCTTGTAAACATTGATGGCATCATGATTGTGCACTATTATAAACTATCCTAAATCACGTGACTTGATGTCAGTAAATACCACCGAATTCTGGAATCACGTGACATAGGATTTAAATATAATTAATAGCGTAATAAATATTCGAATACATTGTATTTGCTACAATCTATAACGATTTTCTCAACCTCGTGTGTAAATAAATTTTTGAAGTTTTGGATACGCTAAATTAAAACTTTATACCAATGTGATTTAAATTTGGAAAGGGTGAGGAAGTGTTTGTCATTAATGCTATATTGAGTTACCTGAAGCCATGTTGTTTCAAAAAACAAAGTAATTGTTATGAATATTTAATTAGTTTTGTTTGCTTTCTTTCTTTCTCCATGAAAACGCTTTATGTATATTCTTATTAACATCTGTCCAAAATCAAGTTCATGGTGTATCTACCTGGGGTACTTTTTTGTACACAGCATGAAACATAACTACTATTTCTCTGCGAATATAGAGTAATTGATATAATCAGCATCATAGGAAGTAACAAAATGAATTTTAATCTGAGTCTACAACATTGGCTTTTCATTTGAACATTCCTGAATTTGTTGACAATTCTAAATGTTTTAGAAAGATCTGAAGTATATCCTGGCTCTAATATTGTGTATTAACTTTTCATATCAGTGTTATTTACATGAAAAATTACTCATTCCTATATTAACATTCACGAGGAATCAGTCTTTTCTATTGTGCTCAGTGAAGGTAATTATTTAAATTATTTACTGAAAATAAAAGGTGTTCAATAGCATTTTTGAAATAAAACACCTATTTGTATCTATATTAATTCAAGCAATGTTATCATGAATTACATAAATATAAATAAACCTCCCCCACCCGAAATCTCTATGAAAATCTTAAAGCATGAATTTTCTTCTTTTGCAAATACATTTAATATCGACATCATTATTGTCTTTTGATTAGGGAATAAACTCACACTCAAAGTGGTAGATTCACAAATGTGCGTAGAAGAGTTGCCATTCGTCTTGCTTAGTCAATATTTGTTATTGAAATGGTTTAGATGAAATATTATAAGAGTTCAGATTTTTTGTTTGCATATATTTCAAACATTTCATATTGAATCAACATGTTGAAATAGTGTATTGCCTCACTTTGCTCACAGAATGTTTTCTTTTTCGTTAAATACGAGAAATATATATATATATATATATATATATATATATATATATATATATATATATATATATATATATATATATATATATATATATATATATATATATATATATATGAATTTACCTATTTACCCTGTGGTGGTCGATGAAGTTGCAAATATTATCTGAACCGACTTACCTATTTACTTTGTGGTGATCGATGGTATTATTTCACTTTAAACGTCTACGGTTTCTTTTTGTGAAGTCCCGTCTGCTTTGGTTTATATTCCATCCTCGAAATAAACAATGTTAGATTGAGATTATTAACTTTAGTGTAGAATTGAAATTAGTATTCAGATGGCATTAGTAACTGAGCAATGTCTTTTCTGGCCAATGAATGTAGTAGGTGGATGACCCATATTTGGATTGGTGACCAGTAACAGTAGCTCAGAAAAATGTAAAATATCAGTCTTACTGTCAGATACTAAGAAAATTAACTATATATTACATTTCGTTATTTAGCAGTTTTGTATCGTTAGAAATTAAAGGAAGCCGTAGAAAACAAATCAATGTTTTGCAAACATGTTTACGAAGATTATTGGCCAATATTTAGAAAATAAATCTCTTTCATAATATTACCTTATAACTTGGTAACATTTGAAAGAACATGAGATTGTCAAAGAAAAAGGCAAGAAATAATTTGGTGAAGATTTAGAACGATTTGTTGTCTAGCTGAATTTATAATATGACACTTTCGATAGCATATAAATACAAGGTGTATTAATGTATGACTTGAATGAGAAAATAATAGTTTTGGTTAATTCTTGCGTGTTCAAGATCCAAACATAGAAGTTGACATAAACCGCACGAATCTAATAATGCAACAAAAATAAATATAAATAAATGCCCTTACACAGTAAAATGAAGGTGAACGATTCACGGTAATTTTACGCAATGAAAAGATTTATTGTTTTACTTCAAAGGTAAATATGATGATTTGATAAGACAGAAAGCACACAAAATGTTATACTCATAAAACACTTGGTGTAAAAAAAAATCCTAAATAAACTCATGGCTGAATGATTACATGCATGGAGTTACTCCAGACACTCCATCACTAGCATACTTGGCTACCAGTCACACTGGCCAATAAATCAGTCAAAATTACTGGTAGTCACCGACCTCCTTTCAATTTCTTGGTGAATCAGGCAATCAGACACAAGTTTGGTCAGCATCAACCGATCACTTGCTACTCGACCAGCAAGACTTTATTCTGTTCGACAGCTGTTTGGTTAACTTGTATTGTAAGCTTAACTGCTGGTGTCATGTCGACTACGATCAGCTGAAAATACATCTAACAACTGGTACTATTCATGACACGGGTTTATACGATAAAACGTAATGACCTTATATAAGGTAAGCTATTCAAATTAAATTATCGGCACAACATTACAAGGAAATAAACAGGTTCAGAAGTAAACCTGTGTCCGATAAGAGACCTAAGTAATTTTAATAAAATTCAACTTTATATTGTTTATATAAACCTCGTGCTAAGTTACAAACACAAATTGAAAATATGTGGTTTTTACCACGCAAGACAAAGCTACATAGAAAATGTACAAAATAAAAGTGGTAGTAGAATAGCTATAACTTACAAAAGACTTTATAGACAATAAATTAATATATCACTTACAATCCTCTACAGATGAAGATGCGCGAGTTCCAAAGAATACTTCTTACTGATAACACGTTCCGTATTGTGATAATATCGCCTTAAGGTGAGGCATTTGTAAACGATCGATGAATGCTACATCGTCTGCGAGCTGGAAGTGTTCGGTTTCTCCTTTCGATGGTAATGGATGCATCGAAATCATTTGTTTAAAAATAATGTACAATAATATACATGAATTACCCTTTAGTATCGTTGTACACAGAAAAGAAATCCGAGTACATGTATTTTATAGATAGAGTGATTTCTGCATTTGCAAGTCCGTGTCAGTAGTCGATTTTGTTGATGACTTCTGCGTTGCCTTTGGTAGTCTCATTTGTTTTTTATGACCTATTATAGCTAAATAATATGAGTAATAATCTTGTAGGATGTAGCAGTATAACCATCAGTGGTGCAGTGCAGCTTTTAAGTAATATCATCGCTGGTAATATGGTAGCGTAACTAGTAGTGTTGTAGCTATAATATCATAGCTGGTATTATGGTAGCTTGGTAGGTAGCAGTATATTGTCATACCAAACAATAGATCATGACAGTGCCGTCATCGAAAAAGAGGAATTTATTCTAAGGCTACAAGCTTCGTACTCGGCAAGAAGACATTGAGCTGTGAAAATTTTGACTGCAAACACATATGGTTATATGACCTGTACCCATTTACGTAATAATATCTTCTCGTTATATTAACCGTGCTCGTTTTTATAATAACAGGATATAGTTATATGATTCTTGATAATTTAATAATAATATATTATGGTTATATTAATCTTATTCATTTTTATAATAACGCGTTAACCGTATATCGATATTATGTCAGTTGGTGAATGGCTTCAACTTTGTTTTGTTTATTCATGGTCTTTTTTCGTCTTTGAATTTTGTTACGGTGTGTATCGCAAATCATTATTAAAGTAAACGTGTTTATTTGTCGCTTCTTTATGTTATTGCTAAATGTCTTTTCATTTCATAGATACATTGATATTAATGGTGAGAGAATTGAGAATTGCGTACTTTACTTTCGTTCTTAAAATTCGTATACAGTGTGTTCGGTATCACTTGGCCCAAGGCCATTCGGTTTCTATCATGTAACATAGATACTTTCTGGACACATTTCGTTTTCTTTATGCTAGACAACGCTACCTATGCCGATTCTCCATATATTTAAAGATCACTGGCCACACTCCAACATTTCTTTTGTTTACATCAGATTTGCATTAGATTAATAAAAGTGGATATAGTCGCACAAAAGGAACAAAATATATTAAGTGTAAAGAAGAAATAATGATTTATTTACTCGAAATAGACGAATACAACGCATTTACTATCCCTTAGCTACGATTTCCCACCTATAGAGGACGCAACAAGGAAATGGCATACATTTATCCCCACAAGAGGAAATACATGCTTCTTGTTGTCGAAAGGTAAAACATTATAATTCATGAAAAGGGAACATTTACATGAAACTACTGAAAATTAATTTAATGTCCAGCATTATATTAATATGCGTGCGCGACATACTAGATTGTGTCTCTTTCAAAACTGCTCTATTGTTTCAATTTTTTTGAAAATTTCCGTTAATTCAGGTAAAAAGGAATCAATGCTGACTTACTTCTGTATGTCGGCTGACTTCATGAGAAAAGAAAATCGGAACAATTTAAAGAATTGAAAGGATCCAAAGTTGACTTTCTTATGTCAACCATCTTCAAAGAAAAATCGGCACATTTAAAAGCTACCAAGGTCAGTTTTCGGGATTGTTTGGTTTGTAATAAAATAACCTTTATATTTGATATCCTGTCATAAAGTTTAAGGAAAGAGTTTATTCGCTCCAAGCTGTGTTTATCAATCATCCTGGCTTCTATTTGTTTTCCAGATGTGATCATAATTTATCTTACAGTTTCTACTTAGAAAACAAATTGTTCAAACTATTATTAAGTTGAGTGAATTGTCTTTCGAGTTGGACCGAATTGTGTTGGGCCAAACTGACTATAATCCAGTATTAATGATATAACTTTCCCATCCCCTCACCCTATTATATCTCACGGCTTGAATTCATTTTTTTTTCTTCTGGTACACAGGGTCTTTCGGAAAAAGAAAGAATGCCTTTTCCCATTATCACTCTTTTGCTTACATCCATATGCAACACAGTGCATCATATTTGCTGTACAATAGCACAATCGGAAAATAATATCACATACACATTTACGTCGGGAAATTTAACATTTGAATGCCAAGGTTGAATAGAAAGGATAAATATATGTCATATCCGTGTTTGGCATGCGGAAACAGCCGATTGTTTACTGGGATTGCCGAATGATATTTTCATTTACAAAAGTGGATTTTTAAGTCTAATTAAGCATTTTTATCGTGTGCATACAAAACAAATTCGTTTTGTTTTTTACTATAATGATATCACACGTTTGTGCAATATAGGTTGCCAGTGACCTTTAAGTAATTCTGCGTATTCCGCTAAAACCCATTACTTATGCAAGCATATCAATCAGTTTTAACGGCCGTTCTTTCCTTACATTTAAAGGAACTCTTTTCTTAGTTTCAATGTTATAGCAAGTCCCAATTTAAATGAATAGGCTTAACGGAATGTCCGTTTTAACGACAGTCCAGTGCATTACTCAGATCGGATTATTGCTAATTTACCCGATAAACATGATCATCGCATGATTGGTCAAATTACAAATATAAATTACTCTAAGTTAAGTACTTCAAGAACTAAATCAGCCCAACCCTCAAAATTGACGATGTCATTTCATCGAAAACCTTGTAAATAATTATATGGAATATGCTACTAATATAAAGTTTCATTATTAAATGAAACATTCAGATATGTAGAATCTTCGTTTGGCTGTATTCAGTATAGCAAATGTTTATGAACAATATTCATAAAGTGTATTACACGTTAACGAGTTTTGAAGGTTTCTTTAGCATAATTTTATTTTTGTAATATCAATAATAACAATTTTTATTTACATATGCACCAGTAAGTTATTTGTTTGTAAAATAACACCGTGAATCCCAACTTTTTTCCTCCCAGGCTTTTGCTCTCTATTGACTTTGGATTTTGATGAATATTATCATTGTTGTTGAGGAGAACCAATATTTTATTTCGGCATATATATTTTTATTTTCGAAAGGAGAATGTATTTTTGAAACGTTTGGTTTTAATTGGATGTCGGCAAGTTAATTTTCTTCTCATTCACAAATTATTGATATATAATTGAACAGGCATGCGAAAAGTACCAATGTTCATGCTTCAATACGAATTAATATTGTGCTAGCTTTGTTAAAATTATTGAAGTACATCTCTTTTTGAAATAAATCTTGAATACCATTTCACATTTTATATACATGCTTGAATATTAAATAAATAGTTTGAAGTGGTGTTCATTTTTCCCCAAGCTAGCGATAAACAATTGTTTTGGGCACAATTGATATGAATAATTTTAACGATCTGCAGAGGTCTTAATTTCCCTTTCATTTTGTGATGTTTTGATTGTAGTATTTAATGTAATTTGTATTTTAGCAAATACAGTGCTCTGTTAACTTACCATGCTCGAAATAAACAATGATACGTTGATATTATTGACCTCCTAACATTTCAACGGAGTTGTGAACCTAGGAATGATAGGCCATAAGTGTCTGAGCAATGTCCTTTCTGGCTAATGATCACATGGCTGGCGGATGAGTTGATGTTCGTACATCTTAAATAAACCTTAATTTTTGGGTATAATGTTATAGAAACGTACGATATAAAGATATGTATATACATCTTATTGTGCCGTTATTTAGATATAGTTATAGTTATATAGTTTTATATCACATAAATTACTTATATATCACATTATATATAAAACTATATATCACAGAAATTTCTTCTTCTTCTTCTTCTTCTTCTTCTTCTTCTTCTTCTTCTTCTTCTTCTTCTTCTTCTTCTTTTCTTCTTCTTCTTCTTCTTCTTCTTTTATTATTATTATTATTATTATTATTATTATTATTATTATTATTATTATTATTATTATTATTATTATTATTAATATTATTATTATTATTATTATTATTATTATTATTATTATTATTATTATTATTATTATTATTATTATTAATGTAACTAAATAGCATGTTTGATGCCGGTTAAAAGTGCAGGTTACTACAGTAAGGTTTCGTGCTCGTAATATCAATATTAAATTTTATTTGTCTTTACAGCAACTTTCACAACAACAAGAGACAAATATTTGATGAGGCCTTTTGTCAAATAGCAGCGTGTAATACTATATTTTCTCTCTCCGGGATTTCCCATCCTACTGATTTCTCATTTTGTTAAATGTAGTCATGTTTGGTGATAGAAGGCAATATATTATTTCAGCATCATTATTTATTGAAAAGACTCATCTTATTCTTGATACAATGGTGCTTTTATACGAAATATATGAATGCGACAATTTTTCTTTCTCATGGCACTAACAGGCAATTACAATATGTTATTTCGCTGTAAAACAACAGTAACTATTTTTATGTTTCTTTCTTCCAAGTTTTACTTTGCATGTTTGATTAGATATTGATGTTAATAGGCATGGCTGTTGATATAAATCAATATTTGTTTCAATACACATGATATCATGTGGAAAAGCTCATTTTATCGACAATTTTCTTTTTTTTTTCGTTCATATGAAACCTAATATATATAGTGATTGATACTTAAATATTTCCCTACGCTCAAGTTTCATTACAAGTTGGTATTGATGTTATATCTGAGCATTCATTCCTGGTTAGCCATATCATTGAAATATTACTTTAAATCTAATGTCTTTGTTTGACTATTATATTAATTGCCTCTGCTCATCCGATTTTGTCACCATCCAATAAGAAGAAACTATTCAGTGTCAGTTTGTGGCTTCTTTTCTTCCCCACATTAACCATAGACATAAAAAATTCAGACCATGTTTTTTTGTAAAATATATACGTATGAGCTTATATGTACGCGATGGTTCTGAGTGCCTATTACCTTTGGTTTGTCGAATGTATTATTGTATTACATTGTGAAGTGTTCAGATTGGTTTTATCAGATTTTGTGTACTATTAACATATTACAAAACACATATTGCTAATTTGAAATTATTGATTTCTTTGTCAATGTATCTGCGAAATCAGAAACGATTGATTACTTCTGACAATTGATTATTGCCGGTAGATGACCTTTGTCTCTTTTATAATAGGATAGTGATAGCGGGGCTCATTTCTTCTATATAAGTTTGGTGGTATGATAGGCAAAGATATCATGCATTGACCTTGTGGTTGTGATCTTACTTTCTAACCCTACGACTAAAGTATAACAATCTGCACAATTTGCGGTTTGTAATTCAACCAATATATTTAATTGCGAACCTGTGTTGTGCCCATCCAATAAGATGGAAGCTTTTTTTATAAACGAGTCTTTCAGCTAAGTAGAATTTAGTTTTAATTACACTTAGGAAAGCAAATGTTTACCAACAATAATCTTAAAAATATACTATACGTAAAGGAGTATCCTTTGGCATCTTTTGTTATTATTATTATTATTATTATTATTATTATTATTATTATTATTATTATTATTATCACAACAACATACAATTACGGCAAGTAAGTGTTTTTATTGTATAACAACGTATCTTTTGCACTACCTTTTTTCCCTGGGATTTAAATTTCAACTGACTTTGGCGTTTGATGAATAGGGTCGTGGTTGTTGAGAGACGGCAATAACTTATTTCAACGTGCATGATTTTTTGAAAGTCAAACTTATTCTTGAAACGATTTTAGTTCTTATTCAAATTATATTGGATGTGAACAAAGTTAAATTTAATCTGATTTTTAATATAATAATATACATTTCAATATGCACACAACGGTTGCAATTTCTGAAGTGTCAGTGAAACATTAATAATGTGATGTTATTGATGAAATCATTAAAATATTCGTCTCTTTTGCATATGTATTTTAAATATTACTTGACATTTGATAAACATATCCGAGTATATTCAATAGTTTCAGATGGTTACAAATTCTTCCCAAACCAGAAAAAGACAGTGGATGCGCCTTGCCTTTCTGAGTTGGATGGAAACGACATGTCGGTTTACATCCGAACGACATGTGATTAGATGATGTGCACCTATCTTATATGAACCTTGTCTCTCAAACAAAAAAACGATGCTAATTTGACATTTTTGCTTCTTTGTCAACGTAGGTGTGCAATCAGAACGATTGATCACTTTAGGCTGAGTAATATCATAGATTATTTGATTATTGCCGGTAGCTGACCTTTGTCACTTTTAAAATAAAATTAAAATAAAATGGAGATGGCTTCACATGTCACATTTGATGTATATATACTTGAATATTTATCAATAGTTTCAGGTGGTGACAATTTTTCTCTAAGCCAAGGACAAGACGGGAGATGATCCTTCTCTCTCTCTCTCTCTCTCTCTCTCTCTCTCTCTCTCTCTCTCTCTCTCTCTCTCTCTCTCTCTCTCTCTCTCTCTCTCTCTGAATGACACTTCGGATTACATCCGAACGACATATGATTAGATGAAATGCGCGTAACTTATATGAAACTTGTCAATATAACCAGAAAGTTTAAATACACGATGCAAAGATAAATACTTGCGTCACTACTTCATTAAAGATAACTTGACATACAACATTATTTTAAAAAATGCATGCCCCTCTGCCGTCCCTAGATTGTTGACCAGAACCATCAAGATTCTTACAAAGCAACGAAGAGATTTTTAAACACAAAAGCTTTAAGGATAAAGAATATTATAACAATCAAAGCCCTCACGATACGTAGATTGCCAACCAGTAGCAGTAGCATTACGAATATAATGACTGGTAAACTGGTACTGCTCCAAAATCAATTGTATATGACTATCATACTCTGTTGTTTTTGTTTTTGCTGTAGCTCAGAACAATGTGAGATGATCTTCTTCATGCTAGTAATGGTTATATGTAGAACAATTAATGACATTTTATTTACATTAGATGACCTTTGTCTCTTTCTGAATGGGATTGTTATGTAAGGATGGTTTACATGTGAAAGAAGTGTGGCGATATGAAGTGGAAACTTCTCATTCATGAATATTGTGATTGTGGTTTGAACTTTCTAAATTTTACGGTTCAAATATAGATAAGGTGTGCAACTCGCTCACTAAAGGTAAATAAATCTACAAAGAACGAATTTGTTTTCCAGGTATGGAAGCAATAACAATGTAAAACATTAGAACAAACAATAAACTATAAATGATGGATTCTAAAACAACTAACAATATTTATATAATTTTATTGGCAAATATTTTAAAAAGTATATATTGTTTCAAGTTTCCAGGAAATTCAGTTATTTTTGAAAATATTAATCGTTTAATGATGTATTATAATTGTGGTAGTATGATAGACAATGGTGTCATGCATTGACCTTGTGTTTGTGATCTTGCTTTCTAACCCTATGACTAAATTGTAACAACTTGCATCACTTGCGGTTTGTAATTCAACCAATATATCTAATTACGAACCTGTGTTGTGCCCATCCAATACGATGGAAGATTTATTAATACACGATTCTTTCAGCTAAGTAGAATATAGTTTCAATTACACTTAGGAGAGCAAATGTTTCTCAACAATAGTCATACAAATATACTATACGTCAAGGAGTTTTCCTTGACATCTATTTTGCTGTTATTATTATTATTATTATTATTATTATTATTATTATTATTATTATTATTATTATTATTATTACAACATACGATTGCGGCAAGTAAGTTTTTTTTATAGCATAACACTGTATATCGTTTACTTTACCTTTTCCGCTGGGATTTAAATTTCAACTGACTTTGGCGTTTGATGAATACGGTTGTCATTGTTGAGACACGGCAATAAATTATTTTAACGTGCATGGTTTGGTTGAAAGTCAAACGTATTCTTGAAACGATTGTTTTTCTTATTCAAATTACATTAAATGTGGAAAAGTTTAATTTCATCTGATTCTGAATCTAATAATACATATTTCAATATGCACAAAAGGTTGCGATTTTTATGTGTCAGTGGTGAAAAATTAATATTGTGATGATATTTTTGAAATCATTGAAATATTCGTCTCTTCTACACATGTATTTTTAAATATCACTTCACATTTGATGTACATACTTGAATATTTATCAATAGTTTCAGATGGTTACAGTTTCTCCTAGCCAACAACAAGACGGTAGATGACCCTTGTTTCTCTTTCTGAATGACATTTCGGTTTACATCCGAACGACATATGATTAGGTTATATGCGCGTAATTTATATAAACCTTGTCGTTATAACCAGTATGTTTAAATATACGATGCAAAGATTAATAATTGCGTCACTGCTTCATTAAATATAATAACTTGGCATACAACATTGTTTAAAATAATGCAAGCCCCTCCACTCTCCGTAGATTGTTGACCAGAACCATCAAGATTCTTACGAAGCAACGAAGAGATTTTTAAGCATAAAAGTCGTAAGTATATATAATATTAGAACAATCAAAGCCCCCACGTTACGTAGATTGCCAACAAGTAGCAATAGCATTACGAATATAAGGACTGGTATACTGGTACTGCTCCAAAATCAATTGTATATGACTATCATACTCTGTGTTTTATGTAGCTCAGAACAATGTGAGATGATCTTCTTCATGCTAGTAATGGTTATATGTAGAACAATTAATGACATTTTATTTACATTAGATGACATTTGTCTCTTTCTGGATGGGATTGTTATGTAAGGATGGTTTACATGTGAAAGAAGTGTGGCGATATGAAGTGGAAACTTCTCATTCATGAATATTGTGATTGTGGTTTGAACTTTCTAAATTTTACGGTTCAAATATAGATAAGGTGTGCAACTCGCTCACTAAAGGTAAATAAATCTACAAAGAACGAATTTGTTTTCCAGGTATGGAAACCATAACAATGTAAAATATTAGAACAAACAAGAAACTAAAAAATATTGATTGCAGAAAAGCTAACAATAGTTATGGAGGTTTATTTGCAAATATTTTAAAAAGTAAATATTATTTCAAGATTCATGGAAAATCAGTTAATTTTGAAAATATAGATCGTTTCATGATATATTATAATTATTGTCCTAAGTGTGAGCAAAATATTTATCAGCTAGATTATTGACTTCTTTGTCAACGTAGCAGGGAAATCAGAAACGACTGATCACTGCTAGCAACTAATTATTGCCGGTAGATGACCTTTGTCTCTTTTATAATAGGATAGTGATGGCGGGGTGCATTTCTTCTATATAAGAGTGGTGGTATTATAGGCAAAGATATCATGCATTGACCTTGTGGTTGTGTTCTTACTTTCTAACCCTATGACTAAAATATAACAACCTGCACAATTTGCGGCTTGTAATTCAACCAATATATTTAATTGCGAACCTGTGTTGTACCCATCCAATATAATAGAAGATTTATTAATACAAGATTCTTTCAGCTATGTAGAATATAGTTTGATTTACACTTAGGAGAGCAAATATTTATCAACAATAGTCATAAAAATATACTATACGTGAAGGAGGTTCTTTTAACATCTATTTTATTATTATTATTATTATTAGTAGTAGTAGTAGTAGTAGTAGTAGTAGTAGTAGTTGTAGTAGTAGTAGTAGTTGTAGTAGTAGTAGTAGTAGTAGTAGTAGTAGTATCATCATCATCATCATAACAACATAATATTACGGAAAGCAAGTTTTTATAGTATAAGACTGCCTATCGTTTGTACTAGCATATCTTTTCCTTCGGATTTAAATTTCAACTGAATTTGGCGTTTGATGAATAGGGTCGTTGTTGTTGAGAGGCGGCAATAATTTATTTCAACGTGTATGTGTTTTGGAAGTCAAACTTATTCTTGAAACGATTGTAGTTATTATTCACATTACATAGGATGTGGACAAGTTTAATTTCATCTGATTCTCAGTCTAATAATACATAGCTGAATATGGACACCAAGGGTACATTTCATGATGTGTCAGTGAAACAATAATATTGTGATGTTATTGATGAAATCATTGAAATATTCGTCTCCTTTACATATGTATTTTAAATATCACTTCACATTTGACAAACATATCAAGAATATGTTCAATAGTTTCAGATTGTTATAGTTTCTCCCCAAGCCAGAAAAAGACGGTTGATGTCCCTTGCCTATCTGAGTTGGATGGAAATGACATGTCGATTTACATCCGAACGACATGTGATTAGATGATGTGCACCTAACTTATATGAACCTTGTCGTTCAAACAAAAAACAACAATGCTAATTTGACATTATTTGTTTCTTTGTCAACGTAGGTGCGCAATCAGAACGATTGATCACTTCAACCTGAGCAATATCATAGATTGTTTGATTATTGCCAGTATATGACCTTTGTCTCTTTTAAAATAAAATATTGATGGCTTCAATGTTCACATTTGCTGTATCTACCTGAATATTTATCAATAGTTTCAGATAGTTACTGTTTTTCTCTAAGCCACGGACAAGAAGGTAGATGATAATTGCCCCTCACTCTGAATGACACTTCGGTTTACATCCGAACGACATATGATTAGATGATATGCGCGTAACTTTTATGAACATTGTCGTTATAACCAGTAGCTTTAAATATACGATGCAAAGATAAATACTTGCCTCACTGCTTCATTAAAGATAATAACTTGGCATACAACATTGTTTAAAATAATGCAAACCCCTTCGCTCTCCCTAGTTTGTTGACCAAAACCATCAAAAGTCCAACAAAGGAACGAAGAGATTTTCAAGCAAAAAGTCTTACATATATAAAATATTAGAACAATCAAAGTCCCCAACGTTACGTAGATTGCCAACAAGTAGCAATAGCATTACGAATATAAGGACTGGTATACTGGTACTGCTCCAAAATCAATTGTATATGACTATCATACTCTGTTGTTTTTGTTTTTGCTGTAGCTCAGAATAATGTGAAATGATCTACTTTTTGCTAGTAATGGTTATATGTAGAACAATTAATGACATTTTATTTACATTAGATGACATTTGTCTCTTTCTGGATGGGATTGTTATGTAAGGATGGTTTACATGTGAAAGAAGTGTGGCGATATGAAGTGGAAACTTCTCATTCATGAATATTGTGATTGTGGTTTGAACTTTCTAAATTTTATGGTTCAAATATAGATAAGGTGTGCAACTCGCTCACTAAAGGTAAATAAATCTGCAAAGAACGAAATTGTTTTCCAGGTATGGAAGCCATAACAATGTAAATTATTAGGACAAACAAGAAACTAAAAATTATTGATTGCAGAAAAGCTAACAATAGTTATGGAAGTTTATTTGCAAATATTTTAAAAAGTAAATATTATTTCAAGATTCATGGAAAATCAGTTATTTTTGAAAATATAGATCGTTTCATGATATATTATAATTATTGTCCTAAGTGTGAGCAAAATATTTATCAGCTAGATTATTGACTTCTTTGTCAACGTAGCAGGGAAATCAGAAACGATTGATCACTGCTAGCAATTAATTATTGCCGGTAGATGACCTTTCTCTCTTTTATAATAGGATAGTGATAGCGGGGAGCATATATTCTAAACAAGTTTGGTGGTATAATAGGCAAAGATATCATGCATTGACCTTGTGGTTGTGATCTTGCTTTCTAACCCTATGACTAAAGTATAACAACCTTCACAATTTGCGGCTTGTAATTCAACCAATATATTTAATTGCGAACCTGTGCTGTTTCCATCCAATAAGATAGAAGATTTATTTATAGTTTCAATTACACTTAGGAGAGAAAATATTTATCAACAATAGTCATACAAATATACTTTACGTTTACGAGTTCCCTTGACATCTATTTATTATTATTATTATTATTATTATTATTATTATTATTATTATTATTATTATTATTATTATTATTATTATTATTATTATTATTATTATTATTATTATTATTATTATTATTATTATCACAACAACATACAATTATGGCAAGTAAGTGTTTTTATAGTATAACACTGCCTCTATATATATATATATATATATATATATATATATATATATATATATATATATATATATATATATATATATATATATATATATATATATATATCGTTTGCATTACCTTTTTTCCTAAAATTTAAATTTCAACTGACTTTTGCGTTTGATGAATAGGGTTGTCATTGTTCAGAGACGACAATAACTTATTTCAATGTGCATGTTTCTTGTAAAAGTCAAACTTATTCTTGAAACGATTTTAGTTCTTATTTAAATTGCATTGAATGTGGACAAGTTTTATTTCATCTGATTGTCAATCTAATAATACATATTTCAATATGTACACAACGGTTACGCTTTCTGAAGTGTCAGTGAAACATTAATATTGTGATGTTATTGATGAAATTATTGACATATTCGTCTCTTTTGCACATTAAATATCACTTCACATTTGATAAACATACCTGAGTTTATTCAATAGTTTCAGATGGTTATATTTTCTTCCTAAGCCAAAAAAAAGACAGTGGATGCCTCTGAGCGGGATGGAAACGACATGTCGGTTTACATCCGAACGACATGTGATTAGATGATGTGCACCTAACTTATGTGAATCTTGTCGTTCAAACAAAAAACAATGCTAATTTGACATTATTTGCTTCTTTTTCAAAGTAGGTGCGCGATCAGAACGATTGATCACTTCAGGCTGAGCAATATCATAAATTATTTGATTATTGCCGGTAGATGACCTGTGTCTCTTTTAAAACAAAATATTGATAGCTTCACATTTCACATTTGATGTATATACCTGAATATTTATTAATAATTTCAGATGGTTACAATTTCTCTCTAAGTCAACAACAAGACGGTAGATTGCCCTTGCCAGTAGTATAGGAAAATGAGGGTTTTGGCCCCCCACACACACACCTCCTCCCCCACCCCCGCCAAACCCTCATTTCCCTATACTACTACTTTGCAGACAGATATTTTGTAACCAGACAAAACAATAAGTGTTGGAATGCGATAAGCTCTGTCAACAGAAGTGACGAATTTGTTAGAACAGCGTATGTGTGGAATATGATTATTCTAAAGACGGCAAATGGGTTTTACCACAAATTTTTTATCAGATAACAGGATGAAAATTAAACTGTGCATTAGAACTTTTCAGTTAACAAGGTGAAAATTAAACTAGCATTAGAATGAAAATGATATTATTTTATATCTCATTACCAATGATTAATGTTTCAACTGTTGATATTAAAAATACTTCACTATCACGACTATAGATACTAAATTTTACTTTACCGCTCACACAGCGACGGGACTCAAACAAATCTTTCATTTCTGGTTTGTTCAGAGGATATTTTTGTCGATAAAATACACCTTTGACCGATCTAGATCAATTGTGAGTTTAGTATAGTTTTGTTGGCTAATCGGGCTGTGAAAGTTTTTAAATTCCGCTAGCAACTTTTGATACAATTGTTCGAGATAATTGAAATACACGCTGTTATCAGATCTGATGAGCGAAAGTTTTAACTTGTCACGTGTTCCATTAAAACATATACCTGATGTTTCATTATTAAATTCAACTGTCAATTGTTTACCGTCCATCATTAGATATTTGATGTTACTATTGTAGCTATTTGTCATTGTCAAATTTTCAAACATTATTTTATAAGTTTAGATAAAATTTCAGTTGGAAAAGATAATGTCGAGTATAGATCTATCATCATGACAATACCCAAGGGCAAATGTATCTACCCCATTTTTACAATAGCGTTTGTCATCAAAATTATACAATCCACGTTTGATAATGACATCTGTTTCGAGTTTATGATGATTAGTTCGAATTGCCATAGCTCTCATAAAACTAACACCACCATCAAGTGCATACCTGTAGTCATCAAATTTCATAAACATTTTAACAAAATCACGAGGCAGACCTTTTGCTTTTTTCGTTATTTTATTATTGTCCAATAATACGGCATACATTTTACTACGTAATCCGATAAAGTATTTGATAGCGCTTGAGTTCATTTCATCTTTAAACTTACCAATAATCTTTTTATTTGTGTCGTCATGAAATTTACTGTCACGTGGGTAATCAGAAAGATCAAACAGATGTCGATTATTGTACATGTCCTGATAGATGTCCTCACATTCGATTTCATATACGAGCGAATCAGTATCAGTAAACAATAATCTACTAGCCGGCCACTGATTTTTAACAAAGGTGTAATAAAAATCGTACATCAGCCACTTTGATAAATCTAACACTGCAGCTCCAACATAGATCGGCTTGTTTAGTTTTAGATTTACTTTTCTTCTTTGTATCGCAACAAGATTTTCATTAAATATTTTCATGCTCACAAAATCATCGTCTGACACAAGTTTGTTTCTGCGATTGACATCATTAACTATTTCAATATTTACACGTTTCCTAATATTCTCCATCGTCTTACCAAAAACGGAATTGTTCATCAGTTTAAAGAAGTTTTTTTCAAACTCTGTTTTCGCTGCAGCCCTTCTTGAAGTGTCTGAGTTAATATAACCTCTCATCCACGGCGACTGATTAAATTTTAGTACACGATGAACTTTTCTCAACACAAGACCTGCATCGACTGCTTGTTTTAAAACTTTGTAATGCAAAACGTAATTTTTCTTATCAAGTAAATTTGGTACTAGTTTCTTGACCATTGAATGTTGCCTTGGTGATGCTAACGCTTGTTGTTCTTTTGATAACAAACTATAATCTATGACCATCGATTCCGCACAGAAAGGGTAATCGTTATGTAATTTGTGTAGCGAATTTGGATAATCAAGATCAACTTCAACGAAATAGGAAACATCTTCGGGTATCTTTTTTTCTGTCTCCGATAGAAATCGATCAGCCGTGATCCAATGAAATCCACCAAGAGGCATTGGTTCTGCCATCGAATACCCGTACAAGTTATTACAATCTAGATAAACTATATACTTCGAAGGAAGGTCAGGATTATACTCTTTCAAATATTTGTTGTTTGCTTCAGCATATTTCTTCGTTATCACGCTAATACCGCCTCTGATACCTTTTTCAATAAAATTGAACATATCAACATCACTCAGTAATTCCAACCTTACCTTACTAAACTTTAGCAGAGCATCCCATCACAACCCAGGGGCAGAATAATACCAGCAAGGATCTAGTCCGTAATTATTATAACTCACTTCTCGAAAACTTTCAAAAACATCTGCTAATAATAACACGTCAGTTTTCAAATACAAATCATGATAATCACCAAAAGTCTCACAATCAAACTCTTTCCAGATATCTTGTGCATACCTGTACTCATCATCAGTTATATTTTCATTTTTAAGTTGTGAGTAAAATTTATCTTTGCCAGGTAAAGATGTTTCATCAAATTTACTCCAGTCGTCGAGATATTTGTATGGAAAAACTCCTTTTTTAGCTAGTAGATTAAATTTATCTCCAAAACAGTCTCTTAGGTTATCAAATTTACTACAACCTTTTACTAGCTCATCTAACGAGGCTGCCATAAACTGCAGGCTGTCAATAAAACGCAATTTACCTAGCGTAACTGACATGTACTTTTCAAAATTATTTGGGATGCATTTGATGACGTTATCGAGTTTTAGACGAGATGTTATATCAGGATCACCAAAAGCTTCTACTATAATATGGCTATCATATCCTCGAAAATTGTGAAGAATAACCGGAATAAAATCTGGAGCATGAAATTTTAAATTACACTGATTATGAGCCGCTCCACGATACTGTCCAGTCAAATGACAATGGTCATGTACTTTTTTGTTGTCAGTATCAAAAGTTTTTTCACAAATTTGACAAATTTCTGCTTGCTCGTGATCGGATTCTTGTTGAGGTGTTAATTTTAACATTGGCGTTACTTTATTCACACGAGTAAATATAATATCAACTTCGTTAATCAACTGCTTGAGAAGCCAAACAGCTGGATTTTTACCACGATATAATTTAATTGGCTTAGATAATCTAGAATCAGTACAACAAACTACCTTATACTCTACTCCACACGGAACATGATTTTGAACTTTTCTTGTACTCGATTGATTAGGATTATTTTCTACGCCAAGTACAGGTTGAAGTAAACACTCAAAATCAGCGTATATAACGAAAGGAATTTTTAGTTTGTGATTATGATGGACAAACTGTAACACACTATATTTTTTAGATGGCATTGTTATTCTTTGCACATCATTACAGTACTGCAAATGCTTTTGTAATGTTTCATTGTTAGCACAACCATGCAAGCAGCGGTAACAAAAGAACTTTTTGTTCCTATTTTTATGGTACTGTTTACCAACTAGTCCGTTAAAGTTTTTAATCCAAACGTAATGATTTTTGTAAAACAGTAAATTTATAGTCGATTGTGAAGCTTTTACTGAAATATATCTCAGGTATACATCCTCTTTTTCATCTAGTCCGAAAACGTTAATTGAAACATTATTTTGCTTTTCAAATTTTGGTATTTGATTTTCTGTCACAGGAAAGTTAATATCTTTAAAATTTAATCTAGACACGTGACTGATATATTTTTCAACGCGATCAGCGTGTTTTTCTGCTGGAAATAGTGCGGAAAGAACAGCCCATTGGAAACACTTGTTATCTACGTTTTTGATGTTTATACAACATCTTTTACTTTTTATTTTTGGTGGCAGGTCGATGTATGAACTACCTCGTAATGCGTTATATTTCATCGTGTGAAACAATATTTCTTTGATCATTTCAAACTTCCAACCCGAACCTAATTGAGTGAATTCCTCTATTTTTTTCCAGATTTCTTGGTGTATTTCATCAGATAGTGATAACAGATCAGTCCCAAGCAAAACACGTCTTGATTTTGCGTTCATATAAGGTTCTGCAATTTCCTTGTTAGTTAATTCTTCCGTTATAACTAACTTTGAAAATATAACATGATATTGCACAAATAATCTGATACTTTTGTGTTTTTCGAGCTCACGTTTTACAGTTGTCTGTAGTAGGTGGTAAAGATTTGCTGCATTAAAATTTACTAAACTGATAACTATTATCAAAACCTGCAAAAGCAGTCGCTATTTTATCAGGTCCTCCCATAAGGCTTCTCTTAGCTATATCACGCAATTTTAACATTGTTATACTATAATGTAATATCTAATTGATAATTTTCTCACACTGCGCATGCGCTAAAAATTAATTGAAGATAAAAAAAATCTCCTATAGTATAATGACAGCAAATCTAACAAACACATGTGAGCAAGAAGCATATCTAATTCACCCAAAGTATGACTTTATCTCACTGCGCATGCGCTAAAAATCAATTAGAGATAAAAAAATCGCCTATAATATAATGACAGTAAATCTGACAAGCGCACGTGAGCAAGAGATTTATCAGGTTCACCCAAAATACACCTTATACGCTGGAAATGTATTAGGTTCAGTTATTAACATCAAAACTAGAATATCTGTTGGCAAATTAACGTCAGCGGGTTATACGATTAGTGTAAAGGGAGATAATGCTGAGAGGATTGCAATGTTTAGAAAAGATTTTATTTACACGTTGTTTTGCGATGATATTCCAGAGGGACAGCGTGTATATCACGTGAATGATAAAGTCACTGATGACAACATTGAAAACTTATCCTTACAAGATGAGTTTCAGCCGCATCCGGTCTTTGATTTATACGAGGCTAACGATCGCGGTATTATTAGAAACAGAAAAACTAAAAAAGTTCTTGGTACTATGAGTAATATGGGATATATCAGGGTAACTGTTAGAGGAACATCGCCAAATCAAGTTCATTATTATGGTCATCGTTTTATTTACGAGGTGTTCAACGGATCTATACCCAATGGTCTTGTTATTAATCACATCAATAACGTAAAGACTGACAATCGATTGGAAAATCTAGAACTAGTTACCCAACAGGAAAATGTGAGAAAAGGACGAGGTGGTGGTATTAATTTTAGATGTCCAGCAAAACCTGTTATTTCAAAAAACCTTGAAACGGATGAGGAGATCGAATTCAAATCGATTACAGCTGCGGCAAAGCATTATAAGATAAATTCCAGAGCAGTAAAATTTGTAGCTGATGGAGCAACAAAATCAGCTTTTTCAAGAGAATACGATGCTAGGATTGGTTTTAGATATGATATTTGATAGCTCGGTTTTAGTCAAGCAATGATGAGCAAATGCTATGATATCATTGTGATTAAATTACTGCACTTTCATTAATTTTATTCTTTTCTGCTTCTGTTAGCAATATTTTATGAGAATCACCTTGCATTACAATAACGTCAACACTATAACCCAACAAACATTTTCTTACCGCTTCGGCTAGTTCGTTGTAATTTAATATATTAACTTTTTGGTGATATTTTATCTCATCAGTCATCTTATAATAATAAATTAGATAAAAATGTATTATAATAATGGACTTGATGAAACGACTCGCTGAACTCTACAAACAAGATACTAGCGATAAGGTCGCCAGCGATAAGGTCGTCAGTGATGAGGTCACATTTTCCAAAGATTTCATAGACAAATCTATTGGTTATAATGAAGATGATATTTTATATAACAGCGAATCTGATGATGATGGTGAAATAGTCACTGTTGCTGACAGATCAAATTACAGCAGACCAACAACTAAACGATATAATGTCAAGTATCACATTGCAAAAAAAATAATGAAATTTAATTTTACCGTTGCCGAACAACAACTGTTTTGGCAGTTAATCAAACCTTTCTTAAACATCAGGATTCCAGGCCGACAGAAAAATATCAAATTCGATTTCATATTTGTCAAGATTTTTAATCTAATGACGATCTCTGACGATCGTAAGCAGTATCTAATATCGTTATGTAAACCAGTAAAATGTAAATCTGTCAAACAAAAGTATGAGAAAATTTATAATAACATTATATCATAATCTGCTTAGTTGGGATCCAACTGTTAAATTTATCGCTATACCCACGCCATTTGACTAAACTTTTATCTCCTTTTTTTCTAATCACTTTCTCGATAACAAAAACATCCTGCTCAGTTTTCTGTAGTTCTTGTTCATAAAAACTACCTACGATCGGTTCCCCTGCCAGATCTTTTAAAACGTATGTTACAGGTATTGTGAAAAGTACCTTATCAACCACAAAAACTTCTTCGCTCCAGTTTGGAGTAAATCCTTTTGCAAATACCTTTTTTGTCAAAGAAATTCTAACTTTATCACCAACCTTAAATTTATGTCTGCGGTACATGTTTTCATTTGCTAATATTGGATTTTTAATAGCTTTTTTAGGTGTCATTTTGATGGTTCGATGTTTCGTGTTATTATATTCACCTACGATTTGAGAAAGGTCATCGATGTACCTGTTGGTGTTTTTAGCTGTCATATGTTTGTGTAATTTCTCGTTTAGCGTGCGATTAAATCTCTCAACAACAACGCTTTTACCTTCGTTTCCTGTAACATATTTTTTTATATTATTTTGTTCTAGAAACTGTTCAAACTTTTTTGTTAAAAAATTCGGATCCGTGATCAGTCCAGATTTTATTCGGTTTTCTTTCTGTACTCGTTATTATGTTTTAGCGCATCAGTCATTGAAGTTCCTGTCTTATCCGAAACAGGTACACTGAAAGCATATTTGCTAAAAACATCTATAACATTAAACAAATACCTTTTTGGAGCACCATCAGCGCCAACGTTAAACTGAGCTAGATTGGATACATCCACCAAATCTATTGCCCAGATATCATCTACACCATTAGCGACAACTTTACGTCGTGGAAACTTTTTTTTTTAGGTCTGTGCAGCTCGACTGCAAGATCATCGTATACTTTTTTACCGAGTCCGAGTTTATATTTTGCTTCTATCATTCCCTGGACAGATTTTCTATCAAAACGTTCTCGTAGATTTGTTGGCTCCATATCACGTAATTTGTCTAACATTACTTTATCACAATCTGCTTTCGAGTTTTCATGATCACGATAACAGATATCGTGACGCATTGCTATTGCATCCACTTGATTATAAGGCTCTTGGCCTGGCAACGGATTGTCGTTTTCATCTAGTTGTTGATCTAGCGGATTCCACGGACCAGTATACCGATGACCTGGCAATGTCCAACCGCCTTTTGGTTTTGGTAATTTTCCAATAATTTTATGTATATCTATACCTGACCCTATTATTTCTCTGTTGTTACAACATTGACAGTATGCGACAATTTTACTTTGCTCAAGATACAAATCTCTGTCAGAATCACAGTTGCATATCATTCTATATTTTTAGTCGTCGACTAAAATAATATCAGGATAACCAGATCCTAGCGACATCTCTGAGGATACTGTCGCTGGAGACGTTTTCTTTAAAAACATATTTTTTCTTTTTCCGCAGACTGCACAAAAACTTTTTAATACTATCCTGTTGTTTTTTGTTTTTTCTGTTGTTTCATTAATATTTTCTGTTTTAGTTCTACACTTGAGACAGTATGTTGACATTATTCTATTTTTAAGTTTAGATAAAATTTATTGCGATCTCATCATTAGCGTGAGAAGGATGCTTGTCAAACTGTAAAATAAATTTTAAAAAGTTAAGATTTCTGCTCATCTGTTGGATAAACATAATACAATAATATCCGCAAGCAGACGTTCCAACAGGTTGGAGTTGATTTGATGAATAATATATCTTGTTAAATTTTTTATTCATATACCTTTTTATTACATCGCTTGGAGGAAGTCCAAACGAGTCAAAATAATTATTATTATAAACTGCTACCCAATGCGTGCCGGATCCGTCATTAAAATCTTGTATATTAATAACACATGAACTTACAGCTGATGGTGATTTTATTGCTGCGAGTTCATCTTTAGAATAAACTCCGTGAAATCCAGGAACCGCTTTTAACTTATCAATGATATCAAAATTACTCAACGGGGTGGTCGAGTTCCCGGTAATGTTAGACCACGTCCGATTCCTAAAAGATTTGGCAGCAGACTTCCCGCTAGTCCCGCCAAAAGTGGAGCGATTGGAATAATTCCTCCTTGTTTTGGTTGATTACATATGCATTTGCATTTTGGTGTTGGCGATTTTGTTTTTATTATTTTCTTTTTTTTTTGTTGGCGATTTCTTTTTCTTTTGTGGCATTATAATATATCATTTACATAAAATTTACAATTTTTTATTCCACTTCCACGAATGATACCATTACCTGCGACTGCTTTCTTCGTTGCGCCAGATATTGCTCCAGACGCTGCTGCTAGTCCTAATGTGCCTAAGACTGGTAAAATTTTAGGTATTATTGTACTAGTTAATACTGATAATGCTGGACCAAGAAAACCACCTTTAACGACAATGTCGTTTGCCATCGCTGTCATTTGTGCAGCACTCAAATTTAAAACAAAAGTTTTTTTACGATCATACTTTTTTACTTGATTTTTTTGTTAGCATTAATTTTGTTAGAACACCATCAGAAATATTAGGATTGATTTTTAATGATACCTGTTCTCGCTTTGCAATAACAGCTACTAATTTTTTATCTTGGCCATCGGTCAAATATACTTCTTTTACAATATACTTTGCCATTTTATATAACAATTGTAGATTAAACTTGAACTGTCATTTTACCTCCAATAGAATCTACTGTGATAAATCTATCATTAATCACTAATGCGTATACGTACAACGGTGCTATTGGAACCGCCCCAAGTGTCCAGGTAATTTCAATATCCGCTGTGCTGTCTACAGCTCGCTCGCTATGTTTACTAACATCAAAATGAAATATAGGATAAAGCGTACGAAATTCCTCTGCTGATATTTGAGTTCCATCTTCAACATCTTGATATTTTTGTATTGCGTCAAGCAGGTACATGTACGGTCGAGAAATATTTTTATTAACATCATCAGCAAAATTGCACTGGATAGCTCGTTCTGGATATTGCTTTGAATTTAATCTAGCATATATTCGTCTGACATCAGAGTGATCAAATATTGCATTATTTTGTTGTTGGTTACCTCGTCGGGCTTGCTGTTGAAATACGACAAAGATATTTCTCGGCAGTTGTTCGCTTGATGTTGTTGTGACCCTCCATGTGTAGTCAGTAGTATTTGGAACCGCTGTCTGATATATCTTATGCTGCTTAAAATAAATTCTGTTTGTATGTTTATCAAGCATGCTATTTAGTTCTGACATTTTAGTGATCGACGGTGTTATATGTGGCATCCACAAAGCAAGTTTGTTTATGATAAACTGTACATCAACCCCTCCAGATCTAAACAAGCAATCGTTTTGGTCTGCTCGATCTAAAATAAGAGTATGTTTTACTCCGCGAAATACTTTATCATGATCGCGACAAAAGCCGAAAATTGTGCTTAGCGGAAGCATCATTGTAATTTGACGTGATCCTGCTGCAAGTTTTCTTCGCCTAGCAAAACCATCGTTATAGCGTGGATTTCTCACGTCAAGTGTGTTAAGAAGTAAATTTAACATCGCAGTACCGTTTGCATCTGCAGCTGGTGGTGTTATATTTAGATTATTAAAAGCTGCTGTAAGAGAAACTCTTGTAGCGTCTGCATTAGCAGCTGCATCTGGTGCGACAATAGCTAGCGCGTCTGCATTAGCAATGAGAAAATTTCTCACAATTACAGCATTTGCATCAGCATCAGCTCCATGTACTATAGCGCCTCTCTTTAGAAATTCGGTTGATTCAGCTATACCCCGTCCAGTATCTTTAAACCACATCATATTAGTTGCAGTTGATCTCGAGTAATCGTCGAAAAACGAAATAATATTCAAAATTGTACTTGCAACTTGTAGATGACTTGAAATATCTTCTATAGTTTGATTGGCCAGTTGATATCTAGCACTTTTAAATAAACACCAGCCGTTATTTATAAGAGCTACTTCTACTCCAACTGCAATTGCCGCAGGTGGATTGGCTACTGTCATAATCTGACCACGAACTTCTAACATAGCCTTATGTGGCAGTAGAAATACATCTTCGTCTCTGGTGTTAAAGGTTCTAATACCAGCTTTATTTGGTTCGTTAGAATTTTCATCAAGGTACTCAACAAACTCGAATTCTGTCACATCGTTGTCGATGTCATAAGTTTCTGTTAACTCGAGATAAGTTTTTAACAGACATTTTATTTTATTAGATTATATAAAATTTTATTGCGGCACTGTTACTTTAGATATTAATTTTTGTATGATCTGCTCGCCCTTTGGTGATAATAACTTTTTTGTTGTTGTTATCATAGCTTTTTGAGTTTCTTTTGTTGGAGCGATTTCTGAGATAGCTTGTTTTATTTCAGATGCAGTTGGTGGATCACCTTTTATTTTATCAGCTATTTTTTGTCCCACCGCAGTCCCAGCGGCAGATGCAGCCCCAGTTGCAAAAGCTTTACCAGCGTCAATAGCAATTGGTGCAACTTTACGTGCTATACCCGGAATATTTTCAAAAACTTTAGTGAATATATTTCCAAAAAATCCTCCTACTATTTTTCTTCGATAAACTTTTTTTCTTTGTTTCATTATATTTGATGTTGCATAATTTTTACTTTTGCTCGCGTAGATGTAAATAATAAGTTACAACTTCATTATTAACATGTAACTGTTTTCCTGATTGATCTGTCAACTGCATTATTATACTTGATATTTGATCTTCAACGTTTAAAGGATAATATATAATATGTCGTGGAGTTATTTGCATGAGAGAACCTGGCGGGACTTCTGGTGAGAAACTGTAAATCGTTTGACCTTTGCTACCTTTTGATGTATAAGAACCAGAAGCAATAGAACAATTTACTAATATTGTATTTACTTCTGTTATATTTGCTGGCAGTTCACTGTCATATGTAATAGGTCGATCAAGTGCAGTGTAAGTTTTTTCAGTAAATCCTAACAGTTGTGCAATACTTCTTTCTCTTGGTTCAAGATTGATTGCTATATTTTTCAAAGTTATCCTAGTTCGCAATGTGTTATAATTTGCTGCTAATTCAAAATTATCAGCCACACCGTCAGCTTTTGTGATGAGCTCTTTGATTGCCTTGTTTAGATCAGTAATATTATAAGCTCCTTGCGGAATTTTTATTTTTTTTTTTTGTTGTATATATTGGAGATGTTGTAATCATAGTAAAATACATTTCATCGTTAACATCATTTTTCACGTTAGGTATAGCATTCCAGCAAGTACAAGAAATTAATCCAATTTCATATGTTTTGTAGGATCTAGTTGGATAGGTGGAATATAATTTACTGAAAAATTTGCGCTATCTATCGCAGACTCACTAGAGTTTAGTAATAATGTTGTTTGCATTCCTTTAATATTATATCATTTTACAAAATTAAGTCGCGGTGTAAAGTTTCATATTCGTCAGATGTTAATAATTCACTCGATCTTAGATGATCAAGTATGTCAATGATTTCATTATCAAGTTCAACACTAACATTCCCAGCTTCCTTTGATGATATTAATAACATTAATCTACCTATCATTTCAGTAGTTGATGTAAATACCTTTACACCAGTTCCTGCTCTTACTCTACTTTTTTGTATACGAGATTTATCAAAAGTAAAAAATTTCCTTCCAAAACTCCACCCACTACCAAAAGGTTTTGCTCTACTATTTTCTGCTGTTTTTTTTAAACGTGAGAGCAATGACACCGTTTCTCATTCTATCATAAAGTGGAAGCATATCATCAATTTCTGTAACCGTGTTTATTTCATCTTTAGCAGCAGCTCCGTCTTTAAATATTACATCTAATCTATCGAGTAATACTTGATATTCTGCATCAGTCCACCTGCTTATATTTTCAATATCACTTATATTTTCTTTGTTTAAAAAAACATCATATTCACTACCTTTTATCTCATCATTTGCTCTTTTTGTAAAATAAAATCTTTGATCTCCAACTTCCATAAACTTTACAGTAAGATCACCGACTCTTTCTTGCTCCTCTCTGATATCTTTAATGTCTCCTGATAAATTTGTTATAATATTTGTTATTCCTTGCGTTGTTAACTCTGCTAATCTTCGCTCAAGTTCCAGCGGATTGTTTATCAATCGATCTGTTTCAGCTTGTCTAGCCGCAGGATCAGCTATATTTGCTGTAAGTGCCTCAATCAGTTTTCTTTTTTCTTCATCAGATCTAGTAACAAGTTTTGCAGCAGCTGCTTCTTGTTGTTCTCTAACAATTCTAACCAAACCTTTTTCCTGCAGTTGTTTAAGTTCTTCTTCTGATAGTGGTTTAGTTTCAGGTTGTCTACCTAATAGTGCTTCAGTAACCGGCTTGAAAATTGTAGCTGTTGCTTCTGTAGCAGTTACTTGCCCACGTCGTGCTTCTTGTACTTTTTGCTTAAGTGATGCCTGAGATTGAGTAAGTTTTTTTAGATCTTCTATGTGTTGTCTGTATCTTGCTCGTTTGTCCATTATTATAATTATAAATTTTATAAAATTGAAACGCTTTACTGTAAGTAACTGTTAATACATCAGCGAAACATTTTAGTTGGATCATTTGTAAGTTTATCAAACAAGAAAAAGTTAAATTTATCTTTTGTAGCATTACGGTAAAGTTCAATAAACTTATCTTTTGTCACGCCACCGCATTGCTCGCTTGCAATATTTCTAACGTCAACATTATCCAGTCCTGGAAATAAAATAAAACAACCCGTATTTCGCCTAACAAATATATCAATATTATAAAATCCTTGAGCGAGATAAACAGAATTACACTGTTTGTTACGTGACAGTGAGAAATACGATCTTATTTTGTTCATCTCCATGTTATTTAGCGGAATATCGTCAAAAACTATTATCTTATGTTCATCTGCATCAAGTTGATTAACTGGAATAAGATCTTCTGGCTGCCTAATTATAAAAAAATCTTCACCAGCTTTAAGATCATCACGAAGCTTGTTATTATATTCGCTTAATAACTCATACTTATCTTGCTGTGGATTGATTGTGTAAATATAAACTCTGTCGTAGTTAAAATTATCACCAAGAAGCAAATTCATAAGCAAATTTGTTTTCCCCGATCCAGTTCGCCCAACAATAAGATAATGACAATCAGGAAGTTCATTATTATGTTTATGCTTCACTAGTCTCTATGTATCAATGTTTAATATCGACGATTTTGCCATTTTATATAATATTAAACTAGTGTTGATAATTTTATCAAGGACAGTAAATAATGATCTACTATACAAAATTTGGAACACTATCAGATTTATCAACAAACGGTTACCAAGGTGACTTATCCAAATATGCAACTCTTGATCGGCTCAAAAATGAAATCAATAATTTACTAAATCTTACCAACGTAGATCCAGATGAAGTCGTCATTTTCCAGGACAAAAAAGGACGATCAAAGACGAGTAACGTAAAACTGTCAGATGTAGTTGTACGAAATCCAAGTGGGAATATTGTTATGACACAAAACAAGATTACAGATCTTGGAAACCCAACTGAGGATGGGGATGCTGTCACTAAAAAATAAGTCAATGATTGGGACGCTTCAATTAATAATGAAATCACAGCGCTCAAAACTGATTTGACCAGTCACGTGAACACATTTTTAAGTTTTCGCAGAAACATAAACAAAATTAGAGTTGAATTTTTTGGAAATCCATCAAATGTTAACATTACACTCGCTAATATTAACACAAAACTCAATGATATTAACACAAAACTCAATGATATTATTAGTGGAATTCCTAATATTGTTGAGAAAACAAATATGATTAAAATTCCTCACAAATAGATTAAAAATATTGTGTATACTGTTGATACTGGTTATACTGGGTGGACACCAAAAAATAATTCTTCTATCAAATATATTGCAGAAGTTACCGGTGTGTATAGATTGTCAGTGCTTAGCAGTGCAAAGTTTAGAATATCTCCCAAATATCTATTTCATCATCCAAATGATGATTCATCTGGAGTATTATCTGTAGTAATAAACAAAAATTCTGAAGAAGATTTTATACTTGAACCAGTTGATAAAACTTTACAATTAGCAATTTTTCACTGGTGTTTGGAATTTATAGCTGAACAACCAGCTCTTATTATAGATTATCCAAATATAGGACTATGTGAACTAATATTATAATGAAAAGAAGTATCGTTGATTTCAATCATATTTCAAAAGATATTCCAAAACAAGATGTAGACGCACTAATACAATACTATAATATTATCATAAAAAACTTTGGTGTGTAAAAAAATGTTACAAATACTACAACAAGATCCTTCGAGTAATATCATATCTACCCTTGTTAATGACCAGTTCTGGTATAATTTCAAGTGGGGTATCATTAAATCCTTTTTTGTTAATCATATCCGCTATTGGTGTTTCACTTACAGCGGCGTGTAAAAAAGTAGAACCAAGACTTTTGATAAAGAAGCACGGTTGTTTAACATCAATTAAAACTTACAAGAAACTACTTGATCAGATCCGGTCTTACCTACGAGGAGTTAAATATAATATGGATGATTTATTACGTGAATTTCGTATTATTGACAATATGTTAACAGATATTCTACCAATGAGGGTTAGCAAGTATGAAAAAAAATATCACAAAAAATATGAGTAACATAAAATTTTATCTAAACTTAAGATATAATATAACTAAAATAATATCATTTTCATTCTAATGCTAGTTTAATTTCCGCCTTGTTAACTGAAACGTTCTAATTTTCATCCTGTTATCTGATAAAAAATTTGTGGTAAAACCTATTTGCCGTCTTTAGAATAATCATATTCCACACATACGCTGTTCTAACAAATTCGTCACTTCTGTTGACAGAGCTTATCACATTCCAACACCTGTTGTTTTGTCTGGTTACAAAATATCTGTCTACATAGTAGTAGTATAGGGAAATGAGGGTTTGGCGGGGGTGGGGGAGGAGGTGTGGGAGGGGGATGGTGGGCCAAAACCCTCATTTTCCTATACTACTTTTCCCACCCACCCCCTCTCTCTCTCTCTCTCTCTCTTTCTCTCTTTCTCTCTCTCTCTCTCTCTCTCTCTCTCTCTCTCTCTCTCTCTCTCTCTCTCTCTCTCTCTCTCTGTCTGTCTCTCTCTCTCTCTCTCTCTCTCTCTCTCTCTCTCTCTCTCTCTCTCTCTCTCTCTCTCTCTCTCTCTCTCTCTCTCTCTCTCTCTCTCTCTCTCTCTCTCTCTCTCTCTCTCTCTCTCTCTCTCTCTCTCTCTCTGAATGATATTTCGGTTTAAATCCGAACGATATATCACTAGATGAAATGCGCGTAACTTTTATGAACCTTGTCGTCATAACGAGTAGGTTTAAATATAATAAGCAAAGATAAATACGTATGTCACTGCTTCATTAAAGATCAATACTTGACATACAATATTATTTAAAATAATGCAAGCCCCTCCACTCTCCGTAGATTGTTGACCAGATCCATCAAGATTCTTACGAAGCAACGAAGAGATTTTCAAGCAAAAAAGTCTTAAGTATATAAAATATTAGAACAATCAATGTCCCCCACGTTACGTAGATTGCCAACAAGTAGCAATAGCATTACGAATATAAGGACTGGTATACTGGTACTGCTCCAAAATCAATTGTATATGACTATCATACTCTGTGTTTTCTGTAGCTCAGAACAATGTGAGATGATCTTCTTCATGCTAGTAATGGTTATATGTAGAACAATTAATGACATTTTCTTTACATTAGATGACCTTTGTCTCTTTCTGAATGGGATTGTGATGTAAGGATGGTTTTCATGTGAACGAAGTGTGGTGATATGAAGTGGAAACTTCTCATTCATGAATATTGTGATTGTGGTTTGAACTTTCTAAATTTTATGGTTCAAATATAGATAAGGTGTGCAACTCGCTCACTAAGGGTAAATAAATCTGCAAAGAACGAATTTGTTTTCCAGGTATGGAAACCATAACAATGTAAAATATTAGAACAAACAAGAAACTATAAAAGATGTATTGCAGAACAACTAACAATATTTATGGAATTTTATTTGCAAATATTTCAAAAGTAAATATTGTTTTAAGTTTCCCTTAAATTCAGTTATTTTTGAAAGCATAGATCGTTTTATGGTATAATATAATTATTATTCTAAGTGTGAAGCAAATATTTATCAGATAGATATGAGTAGAATACCTAGGTTACAGGTTAGATAAAGGCCAGCTTTCCAAATGGTATATGGTGACTGGTTGGAAATCCTATTTATAACTATATGGAATGTCACAATTGGTTTTGCATGCCTTAATATAATTTTTATATCGATTTGAAATGCTCTTTTTCTTATGAAACGTGCAGCCGGTAGTTCAGACAATAAACACAATTGCGAACCGTTGTTGTGAATTCTTATAAAATATACAAAAATTTCCAATACAAGAGAATGTTTGATTTCTGAAAGAAACTTCCTGGAAAATAGAGTATCACGTGTTTACACTCAGGAGAACAAATGTTAATCAAAGATATTCATACATGAATGAATTTTATTTTATTGTACTTTGTTTAGAGTGTACGTAAATTATTATTATTATTATTATTATTATTATTATTATTATTATTATTATTATTATTATTATTATTATTATTATCAAGATATCAATTTAAAAAGAAAGAAACGATAACAGTAACTTGTATAGAATATATTGCAATTTATAAGTTAGTGAAAGGCAAACCCTTCAAATTCCAAATTTAAGAGATTGCTATGATATTGATTTGGATTGTAGGAGAAGCATGGCCCAATCAATAATTCATATCCTGAATATAATAGGACATTGAAATGAATTTAGATTAAGCATTATTATTGTTTCCTCAGCTTGAATTGGTAATGGGAAAAACCTAATTAATAGCCGAGTTCGATAGTTCAACAACAGATAAAAAGTCACGAATAACGTGTTATCTCGCGGTTCGGTCAATAAAACCTTATTAAATTGCGTTGTGATGTTGGGAACAAAGTAATTGATAATTACTCTAGGAAATTAATTGGGTTTAAAAGTTCGGAATGTGAATGACCACTTACAACTGGAAGGTTATGACAATGTATGATTCAAAAGGTCGTTACTTTGGAAAAATACTGACACACACTCACACTTTCTCTCCCCCCCCTAAACTTGATATAAAGTTAAAGCTCTCCTTGACTAGCACGCAAGAAGCACTCGTGATTTTTAGACAGACCTCTTTTGACCTCGGATGAAATATTGATGATTGCTAGATTCCAAGATATAAACATAGGCTCTGGACTGGTTATTCTCAGTATGATTCCAGGCTCAGATAAGTGTTATGTCTATTTCTTACAGAGTGCGATTCCAGGCTCAGAAGAGTGTCATGTCTATTTCTTACAGATTCTTGGTACCTTCTCGTAGTCAAAGTTTTTCCACAAAAAGATGTAACCGCATCTACACCATCATAGTGACACCTTTTTCTTATAAATGCTGAACTTTCTTCCTTCTCGTAACTAGACACAAGAAGAAGGTTATGATAGGAAACATCTAAACAACAAAAAAGAGTTTTCTTATCATATCATTATTATTATTATTATTATTATTATTATTATTATTATTATTATTATTATTATTATTATTATTATTATTATTATTATTAGAGGTTGTTGTTGATGTTATTGTTGTTGTTGTTTGTGTTGTTGTAGAAACTTTATACCACTGATGCTGTTTAAATTTGAATGATAGATTAATAGGTTTTCGTTCTCGTACTATAAATAACAATTTTCATTTTCCTTTTACCCAGAATTCCACAACAACAACATTCAGCTCCCGTAAGTGATTTGTTGATAATAAAACATCCTGTATTACTGTCAATACCGTTTCTTTTGTACAGGACATGACCATTGTTTTAGTTTTGGATTTAAATTAATATTGTCTTAGTTGCTGAGAGAATTATATAAAGTATTTCATCATTCTTTTTTCAGGAAAATGCAATTATTTATTATGATCCACAATTTAGTGACAAATACTTGAATATGCGTAGGAAAGGCACCATTTCTTAAGTATCATTAAAAATTAATATCTTTGTATGGACAGTTTTGAAAACTGTAGATCTCAACATTATGGTTTATATAAGATGTATGCATGCGTAATATTGTCATCCTTGTGATTAATCATTAAAGTCGTGATCTCTTTTACACATACACCTTAAATATAACTTAATATTTAATGTAGATGCTTAAATATTGTATTAACTTTTGTTCCCCAAGCCAACAGCAAGACATTGTTTTGTATAAAACTGATCTGGAGGATTTTAATGATATAAAGATATACTAGTTACTCTTTTGTCTTTTGTAGGTGTCATTGTAGCACTTTTATTGAATTTAAAGGTCACTGCCCACCTATATTGTACAAGTGTTTGATATTATTATAGTCATATACAAAACACATTTGTTGTGTATGCACACCGTGAATATGTTTAATTAGACATAAAAATGCGCTTTTGAACTGAAAAAATATTCCGTAATCTCCATAAACAATCGCAAGTTTCCGATTGCCAAAACACGGATACACGTACATTACTGACTTCTATTCAAGTAAATTTCAAGTATTTAACTTCCTCACTTTGATGGCTATGTCATATATTTTACATTTGTGCTTTGAAATCTTAATCTGAATATACAATATTGGCTTTTCATTTTAACATTCCTGAACTGTTTGATAGTTCCAAATGTTTAACAAAGGATATGAGATATATCCTGTCTCTAATATTGTGTCATAACTTTTCATATCAGTGTTATATACTTGAAACGTTACTCTTTCCTATATTAACATCCACGAGGAATCAGTCCTTTTATTGTGCTCAGTGAAGGTAAGTATATAAATTATTTATAGTATTTTTGAAATAAAACACTTATTTGTATCTATATTAATTCAAGCAATGCTATCATGGATTACATAAATATAAATAAACCTCCCCCACCCGAAATCTCAATGAAAATCTTAAAGCATGAATTTTCTTCTTTTGCAAATATATTTTATATCGACATCATTATTGTCTTTTGATTAAGGAATAGGCTCACACTCAAGGTGGTAGATACTCAAATATGCGTAGAAAAGTTGCCATTCGCCTTGCTTAGTCAATATTTGTTATTGAAATGGTTTAGATGAAATATTATAAGAGTTCAGATTTTTTGTTTACATATATTTCAAACATTTCATATTGAATCATTATATTGAAATAATGTATTGCCTCACTTTGCTCACGGAATGTTTTTTTTCTTTCAATAGGAGACAAATATTTTTTTAATTGGTTTCTTCAGTTAGTCCCCACCCAAATTATCCCCACCCGATTTGCAAGAGTAAAGACAGATATATATATATATATATATATATATATATATATATATATATATATATATATATATATATATATATATATATATATATATATATATATATCTAATTAAAATCAACATTGATGAACTTACAAATATATTCTGAACCGAATTACCTATTTACCCTGTGGTGATCGATGAAGTTGCAAATATTCTCTGAACCGAATTACCTATTTACCCTGTGGTGATCTATGGTATTATTTCACTTTAAACGTCTACGGTTTATGTTTGTGAAGCCCCGTCTGCTTTTGTTTATGTTACATCCTCGAAATAAACAATGTTCGATTGAGATTATTAACTTCCGTGTAGAATTGAAATTAGTATTCAGTTGGCATTAGTAACTGAGCAATGTCTTTTTTGGCCATTGACTGTAACCGGTTGATGACCAATTATATCAATTGTTGACTAGTAATAGTAGCTCAAAAAAGTATAAAATATCAGTCTTCCTGTCAGCCATAATTATGCTAAGAAAATTATCTATATTTTACATTTCGTTAATTAGCAGTTTTTTATCGTTAGAAACAGCTAACGATACAATTTTGTATCGTAGAAAACAGCTGTTTTGTAGCAAATATATATAAGAAGATTAGTTTCCAATATTTAAACTAAATCTCTTTTATAATATTCCTTTATAACTTAGTTGCATCTGAAACAACAGGAAATTGTCTCAGAAAAAGGCAAGAAAATTATTTGAGGATGCTTTAGGACGATCTTGTGTAGCTGGATTTATAACATAACGTTTATTGATATATGACTTGAATGAGAAACGAATATGTTTGGTTAAATCGTGCAAGTACAATATCCAAATATGGGACAAATTAACATAATCCGCACGAACCTAATAACGCAACAAAAATAAATATAAATAAATGACCTTACACAGTAAAATGAAGGTGAGCGATTCACGGTAATTTTACACAATAAAAAAATATTATTTTACTCAAGAAGTAAATATGACTAATTGATAAGACATATAGCACACAAGTATCTTAAACTCACTAAAAACTTGTAAAAATTCCTAACTTAACTCATGGCTGAATGATTACATGCATGCATTTACACAAAACAGTCCGTCACTAGCATAGCATACTAGGTTGGCAGTCACATTGGTCAATCAAGCAGTCAGCATTACTGGTAGTCACCGACCACCATTCAATTTCTTGGTCAATCAAGGAATCAGCGGACACCAATTTGGTCAGCAACACCCAATTACCTGCTACTCGACCAGCAACACTTTACTCAGTTAACGTGCATGGTTATCTCTACAGGTGGTACCACATTGACTACGATCAGCTGCAAATAAATCTTACATCTTGTACTTTTCATGACACGGGCTTATACGATAAAACGTAATGACGTTTTATACGGTAAGCTATTCAAATTAAATTATCGGCACAACATTACAAATAAATAAACAGGTTCAGAAGTGATCCAGTGTCCAATACAATACCTATGGTACAAGACGTTTTTTTTTAAAAAAAATATATAAAATTTTTAATAAAGTTAGCAACTTATATTGCTAATATAAACCTCGTGTATATTGCCTTAAGGTGAGGCATTTGTATACGTACGGTAAATCTACAACATCTGCGAGGTGGAAGTGTTCGGTTATTCCCATCAAAGTTGCTTCGCACATGCGGCATATCATGAATCAAACTCCCTGTTTGGAAATATCTTAGTTGGTAGCAGTATAGCCTCATAACCGACAATAGATCATGACAATTCCATCATCGAAAAATGGATGGAAGACTAAGAATTCATTGCAAGGCTGCGAACTTCTCACTGTGCAAAAAGACATTGAACTGCAACTCTGGACTGCAAACAAATATGGTTATATGACCCGTACCCATTTGTATAATAATATCATCTCGTTATATAAACCCCACTCTATTTTATAATAATAGGATATGTTTATATCAATCGCATTCATTTGATTAATAATGAACTATTATTATATGAATCATTTTCATTTTATACTAATATGTTAACAGTATGACGATATCATATCAGTTGGTGAATGGTTTCAACTTTGTTTTACTTATTCAAGGGTCTTGTTACTTCTTTTGAATTTTGCTATAGTGTGTAAAACCAATCATTATTAGATTACACGTGCTTGTTTGATGCTTTTTGTTATTGCCAAATATTCTTCTACTGTATAATTGAATTAGATTTTAAAATCTACAGATTGTTCTTGTCAGATTTTGTGCACTATTAACCTATCATTACAAAACACTCAATGCTAATTTGACATTATTGGGTTGTTTCGGAACGTTGCTGCGATATCAGAAACCATTGGTCACTTCTGGCTGAGCAATATCCTTTCTGGCAATTGATTATTACCGGTAGATGACCTTTGCCCTTTCAAAATAAAATAGTGATGGCGGGGCGTATATTCTTCTAAATAAGTGTGATGGTATGATGGGCAAATATATCATGCATCGACCTTGTGGTAGTGATCTTACCTTTTAACCTTTTGATAAAAGTTTAAAAACCTGCACAATTTACTGCTGGTAATTCAACCAACAAGTTTAATTGCGAACCGGTGTTGTGCCCATCTTATTAGATATAAGCTTTATTTAGAAACAATTATATAAGCTATGTAGAATGTAGCTTCAATTACACTTAGGAGGTCATATGTTTGTCTACAATATTCATAAAAATATTATACGTGTTTCCTTTTGTATCTAGTTTTTTAAGATTGTGCGTAAATTATTATTATTATTATTATTATTATTATTATTATTATTATTATTATTATTATTATTATTATTATTATTATTATTGTGTAAAACGAATACCATTGATGGCAGTTGAATTTCCAATTTGTATTATTAGTATTTCTTTCTTGTAATATTTATAATAACATCTTTTTTCCCGACACATTTACTTCTACAAAAACAACGTACAATTATGCTAAGTGAGTTGTTTGTAGTATAACGCCGCGTACATTTGTATTACCTTTTATTTTCCCTGGGATATACACTTCAACTGCATTTGGATTTTGATGAATATTGTCATGGTTGTTGAGAGACAGCAATAATTTATTTCAGCGTGCATGTTTTATTTTCAAAGACAATTTTTTTTCAAACGATTGTGTTCTTACTCAAATTACATTGGATGTGAACATGTTTAATTTCATCTGATTCTCAGTCTAATAGTACATATTTGAATATACAAACAAAGGTTACGCTATCTCAAGTGTAATATTGTGATGATAGTGATCAAATTATTGAAATATTCGTCTTTTTTACACACGTATTTTAAATATCACTTCACATTTTATGCACTTACCTGAATATTTATCAATAGTTTCAGATGGTTACAGCTTTTCCCCAAGGCAACAACATGATTTTGGATAACCCTTTCCTCTCATTGGGTGGGATGGTAACGACGCGTCAGTTTGCATCCGAACGAAATTTGGTTAGATGATGCGCCCCTAACTTATATGATACGATGCAAAGATAAAGACTTGCGTCACTGATTCATTAAAGATAATAATCTGACATTCAACGTTATTTAGGATAATCCAAGTTTCACCGCGATCCGTAGACATTTGACCAGAACCATCAAGATAATAACGCTGCAACCAACTGATTTGGGAGCAAGGAAGTCTTAACTATATCGAATATTAGAACAATCAAAGCCCCCACGCTACATAAATTGCTAAGAAGTAATAGTAGTATTAGAAATATAAAGAATGGTTTAAAGCTGAATTCTACTCCAAAATCAATTGGTTAAATGATTATCAGAATCTGTCCTTATTTGTAGCTCAGAACAATGAAAGATGATCGTTTCTTGCTATTAATGTGCATATGTTAGAAACCTTACGACATTTTGTTTTACATTGCATGACCTTTTTTTCATTGTGAATGGGATTGTGCTGGAGGGCTGGTTTTCATCTAAAAGAAGTGTGTGGTATGATGCGCAAACATCTCATGCATGACTCTTGTGGCTGTGATTTAAACTTTCTAAATCTTTTAATACAAGTATACTTAACTTGTCCAACTCTTTCATTAAAGACCAAAAATCTGCAAAGAACGAATTTCTTTTATATGTAATGAAGCCTTAACAATGCAAAATATTAGAACAAACAAGAAACTATAAAAGATGGATTATAGAAAAACTAACGATCGATATATATATATATATATATATATATATATATATATATATATATATATATATATATATATATATATATATATATATATATATAAGTTTATTTGCAAATATTTGAAAAAAGTAAACATTATTTCAATTTTCTCGGTAATTCACTTACTTTTGAAAAAAATAGATAATTGCATGATATATTGTAATTATTTTTCTAAGTGCGAGGCAAAGATTTATAAGAATGATATCAGTAAAATACCTAGGTTACGGGTCAGATAAAGCAAAGATTTCCAAATGGCACATGGTGACTCGTTAGAAATCCTACTTATAATTAAATGGAAAGCCACAATTAACTTTGCATGCATTAAGATAATTTTTGTCCTTATTTGAAATGCTCTTTTTCTTACAAATCGTGCGGCCGAAAGTTCAAAAGAAAAACCCATATACAAACCGTTGCTTTTAAGTCTAAAAAGATATAAAATTTGATTTCTGAATTAAACTTCCTGGTATATAGAATATCTTGTGGTTGCACACTCGAGTTCAAATGTTTATCAACGATAGTCATACAATAATGAGTTTTATTTTGTATGTACTTTATTTCGAGTGTACCTACATTATTATTATTATTATTATTATTATTATTATTATTATTATTATTATTATTATTATTATTATTATTATTATTATTATTATCATTAGTAGTAGTAGTAGTAGTAGTAGTAGTAGTAGTAGTAGTAGTAGTGTTCATGTTACTGTTGTTGTTATTGTTGAAATTTTATACTACTGATGCTGTTTAAATTTGAATGTTTTTTTAAGGTTTCTTTCTCGTAATATAAATTACAATTTTTATTTTCTTTACACACCGACCTCGACAACAACAACATACAATTGCGGTAAGTGATTTGTTAATAACAAAACATCCTGTGTTACTGTCACTACCTTTGTTTTTCACAGAACTAATGATATATCCTTGAATATGCGTAGAGAAGGCACCATTTCTCAAGTGTAATTAAAAATTAATATCTTCGTATGGACAGTGTTTGAAAACTTTAGATCCCAACGTTATGGTTTATATAAGATTTATGCAGGCTTAATATTGTCATCCTTGTGATTAATCATTAAAGAATTGATCTATTTTACACATAAATCTTAAATATCACTTAACATTTGATTTACATGCTTAAATATTATGTTAATAGGCTCTGTTATTGACATTTTGTTCCCCAAGCCAACAGCAAGACATTGTTTTGTATAAAACTGATCTGGAGGATTTTAAGGATATAAATAGATACTAGTTACTCTTTTATCTTACTAAAGACTGATTACAAACAGTGATGACACGAAAAAAGTATGTCCGTGATACTGACCAATCATTTTAACTTCTTGTTGATATTGTTACCAGGGTAAGACGAACTGGATGTTAATTCTTACGTATTACATCTTCGTCTTAAATAAGCAAACTTTGTGCTAATATTATATCTCATTACCAAAAAATAGACTCCCTAATTAGAGAAAAATATTCATTGCAATTAAATAAAATGAAACAAACATGAATTAAAAAGCATTTTGAACCTTACACACAAGCAATTTAATCTCATATACGTAATAATAATAAGATATACAATAGATTCCCTATAATAGAAAGTTTGATTTATGAATGAAACTGTCTTGTATATAGAGTATCTTGTGTTTACACCCAGGAGAGTAAATTATTATCAGCCATATTCATATATGAATGAGTTTTATGCTTTATGTACTTCATTTAGAGTATTTAATTTTTTTATTATTATTATTATTATTATTATTATTATTATTATTATTATTATTATTATTATTATTATTATTATTATTATTATTATTATTATTATTATTATTATTATTGTGGAAACTTTTTACCATTGATGATGTGTTTGAATTTGAATATTATATCAGTAAGGTATCTTTCTCATAATATAAATAACAATTTTTATTTTCTTTATAACCCGACCGCCACAATAACAACATACAATCGCGGTAAGTGATTTGTTGATAATAAAACATCCTGTATTACTGTCACTAACTTTCTTTTTCACAGAACTTGACCAGAATTGTATTTTTGAATTTGAATTATTGTTGTCTTAGTTGCTGAGAGAATCATATAACTTATTGTATAATTATTTTTTCAGGAAATTGAGATTTATTGTTGAAATAATTTTTGGATTTTTGCAAATTACATTAAATATCAATTTTATTTTATTTTATTATGATCCACTTTCTAATGATAAATACTTGAATATGCGTAGAAAAGATAACATTTCTCAAGTGTGATTAAAAATTAATATCTTCGTATGGACTGTTCTGAAAATTAGATTTCAACATTATGGTTTATATAAGATTTATATAATATGGTATAATATTGTCATCGTTGTATTCATCTCTTTTACACAAATCTTAAATATCACTTATCATTTTATATACATGCGTAAATATTGCATTAATAGGCTCCGTTGGTAACATTTATTTTGCCCACATCAGCAGAAAGGCATCGTTTGGCATAAAACTGATCTACAGGATTTTAAGGATATGAAGATATACTATTTATTGTTTTACCTTCTGCTGGTTCTTTGTAGTTCTTTGATTGAGTTTAAAGGTCACTGCTCACCTATATTGTACAAAGGTGTCATATTGCTATTGTCGTAAACGAAACGCATTTGTTGTTTATGCACCCAATAGAAAGGTTTAATTAGACTTAAAAATGCGCTTTTGAAATGACAAAAGTATTCCATAATCTCTGTAAACAATAGCTAGTTTCCGCTTACCAACAATGAATATGACGAACATTAATGCCTTCCGTTCAACCAAACCACTCAAGTATTTAATTTCGCTACTTAGATGGCCTATGTGATTTATTTTACATTCGTGCGTTTGTACAGCAAATATAGTGCATTGTCTTGTATGGGTATGTAACCAAAAGAGTGATGATGCGTTAAAGGGTTCTTGCTTTCTGAGAAAGACCTTGTTTACCAGGAAAATAGTGGATTCAGTCTGCGAGATCGAATAATGCGAGAGATGGAACAGTTTTATCATTTATGCTTGATTATAGTCAATTTAGCCCAAACACAATTCGACCCAAGACAATTCGTCGCAACTCGAAAGACAATTCATCCTAACATAACAAGAGTTTGCACAAGTTCTTTTTCTTCAAAGAACAAAAAAATTCTATGAAAATAGTTTTTAGGAATATGTTTCAGAAAAACATCCAGCTAAATATAAGCAAACCATCCTGATTTTCTTTCAAAGAAAATAATCATACATTTTAACGTACATATATTTGAAAAACAAGCTGACATATTAATTTTTATACATATTATATGATGCAATATATATGCATCTGCCCAACAACATTATCAGTTTAAGAAACTGAAAAGCTACACAAAAGGATAAACCTTCATAGATCTGATTGGATGACAAAAAAGCTGTACAGAAGCCCGATCGCAGAACACTTCTCCTCCCCTGGCCACACTTTCAGTGATATAATACTTATCGCTATTGCTAACAACCACAGCTGGAGTTCCGAAATCAGGAAGGAAAAGGAATCATACTGGATACGCCGCCTTAGAACATTGAAACCAAGCGGTCTAAAACAAGAAGACTAGAAAATAAAAACTATGCACTAGTAGAATTTAACATTTTCTAAATCTTCTTATTATCCTTTAATTTTTACTATAAGATTAACCAATATAGAATCAAATATCCGGGATATAATCTGCGTTAAATAAATGTACAAAAAGTAAAAATAGATGTCGCTTTGGCTTGTAGACTTTTAGGGAATTGTACACCGTTTTCAGTTTCCGCAACTAGTCAAGCTGGTTGTATTTATAGTTTTAACACATGTGGAGACAGCCATGTAGAGGTTTACAAACACAACGTTTTTGTGTTTATTTGTTTGTCGTATATATGTTTTGTATTTGCCTTTGAAAAAGACTCATTAAGAGTCGAAAGCGCTTAGGTTAGTTAGTTACTAGTTTCGTACTGTTCGTCGTCAGTTTATTGCATCTATTTTAATCAATTCCTGACACACGTGATCCCTTCGTGGATCCAGTACGCTTGAAAGGGTTGTTATTCGCCATATGATTTGTATTCTTTATATATATATATATATATATATATATATATATATATATATATATATATATATATATATATATATATATATATATATATAATTTTAAAGATTATTTTTGATTAATACGTGCGTTTATAAGATCCAAATATTGGACCAATTAACATAATTGGCACGAACCTAATTATGCAGCAAATCAAATTTTTAAAATGACCTTAAACAGTATACTGAAAAAGGTGAACAATTCACGGTAATTTCACAAGATGAAAAAAATATGTTTTACTCAAATAGACTTCACACAAAATATTTTTACAATCAGAAAACACTGGATGAAAGATTACATGCATTACATTTCTTGACCATTTTAGCTAAGTAATATGAGCATCTGGCTGGATGTAGCTCGCATCGAGAAACCCATATTTCATAAAGTGCACTGGTACTTTACAACTTTACTCTCACGTGTTTTTGTAGTTGTAGGATGCATATACTATGTAGAGGAACAATGATCAACGATCTCATGTTCAGGGGAGGTCTATGTTTAGACACTTTACTACAGAGATAGGGGTATATAGAGATGTATTTTAAGCAGTTCATTTCGTAATTGCATCCATAATTTTAAATCGTATAGATGTGCTTTTTTATCTTATATTCTTGATATCTAGGAATTGTATTGTGTTTAGAAATGGACAATAATCCGTTTCTAAGTTACTGTTAAGAGCTTTATATTAACGTAAAAACTGATTGTAGTTTATATTTGTAATAAATTTTTTGATGATGTAAGTGTATATGTTATTTACAATTCATGAACGAATACAGTTCATTATTTATGATGTTTACTCAATATAATACACGGGTTCGTATGGTATATATTTTGATTGTGGTCTGATAGTATAAAAGTGCAACAGCATACGGCTCGCAGCTTGTTTGGCAGCGTAAGGCTGGAAGAGTGACTGCAATGATTTTAGTATAGCAGCATAACTGATGGTGTGGTAGAGATGCTATTAATGTAGCAGTATACCCAACAGTGGTGCAGTGCGGCTTTAATGCTGTGCTGCAGCGTACCTAACAGTATGATATCATGGCTGGTTTTATGGTATCTTAGTTAGTAGAAGTATAGTCTCATAACCGACGATAAATCATGACAGTGGCGTCATCGAAAATGGGAGAAAGGACGAGGAATTCATTCAAAGGCTACACATTTCGTACTATGCAGGAAGATATTGAACTGCAAATCTGGATTTCAAACACATTTGGTTATATGAACCGTACCCATTTATATCATAATAGCATCTCGTTATATGAACCGTACTTGTTTTTATAATACCTTGATATGGTTATAATAATCATACTCATTTAATTAATAATACGACATGGTTATATGAATCATATTCACTTTTATAAAAGCATGTTAACATATGGCAATATCATATCAGTTGTCAGATGGTTTTAACTTTGTTTAGAATATTAATGAGTCTTGTTTCGTCTGTTGAATTTTTTATTGTGTGTAAGGCAAATCACCATTAGAGTAAACGTGTTTATTTGTTGCTTTTAAAGTTATTGCTAAATGTCTTTTATATTTCATGGTTACATTTATATTAATGGTGAGAGGTTTGATACTTTTTTTGTGCATTTCAAGTTCGTATGCATTGTGTTCGGCTCCACTTAGACCAAGCCCAATCGGTTTCTGTCCTATTACAGTGTAACTTTCGGGACATATTTCCTTTTTCTTTACACGAGACAACGCTACTCGTGCTGGTTCTCTATATTTTTTGTAATTCTGTGTATTCCGCTCAGCGCTATTACATATACAAGCATGTCAATCGATTGTATCGGATGGTCTTTTCTTACATTTGAACGAACTACTTATTTAGTTTCGATGTTATAGCCAATCCCAACTTAAACGAACAGACTTAACCGAATATCCCTTTCTAAGAAAATCCAGTGCATTACTCAGATTTGATTATTGCTAATTTACCCGGTAAATATGATTATCGCATTATTGGTCAAATCGCAAACAAATATAAATCACAATAAGCTACCTAATTCGTGCAATAAAGCAGATAACCCTCAAAATTACATGTCATCTCATTAGATGCTTAGATCATAATTGTAGAGCATACACTACTGGTTCATCATAACTTTTTTGTAGTAATTGACTAGTTCCACGTTTTTAACAATGAAGCGAATAAGATATAAAGTTTAATTTCTAGATGAAACTTTCATCTGTGTATAAATTGTTTTTGCTTGCGCTCAGGATAGGAACAGTTTATGAAAAATATTAATAAACGTATTACACATTAATGAGTTTTTGATGGCTACCTCAACATGATTTCTTTCTCTTAATATCAATACTAGCAAATCTCATTTACATATACCACGGTAAGTTATTTGTTGTCAAAATAGCTCCGTGAATCCCAACGTTTTCATTTTCCCGAACTTTATCTTTCTATTGACTTTGGTATTTGATGAATATAATCATCGTTGTTGAGGAGAACCAATAGCTTCTTTCATCACATATGTTCTGGGAAAGGCAAATGTATTCTTGAAACAATGGGTTTAAACTGGATGTTAACAAGTTGATTTTCTCTGATTCACAATCTGATGACATATATTTAAACAAGCATGCGAAAAGCAACCTTTCTCATGTTTCAATATGAAATAATATTGTGATAATTTTCATGAAATCATCAAAGTCTCTTTGAAATACATCGTGAATACCATTTCACATTTTATGTACATGCTTGAGTATTGAATCAATAATTTCAAGTGATTATTATTTTCTCCAAAGTCAATAATAATAAGATATTGTTTTGGGCAAAATTGATATGGATGATTGTAATGATATACAGAGGTCTTAATTTCCATTTTTTTTGTGGTGTTTGATTATAGTATTTTAATTTAAGTTACATTCTAGTAAATCCAGTGCTCTGTTGACTTGACATGCTCGAAATAAACAATGATACGTTTATATAACTGATCCCTTTCTAACACATTAACGAAGTAGTGAACCTAGGAATGATAGGTCATAAATGGTAATGGCTGGTGGATGAGGTGATGTGCGTGCATCTTATATGAACCTTAATGTTTCAACCTTCTGTCATCAAAACGTACGATATAAAGTTATGTTGAACCCGACAAACCTGATTGTCCCTTTCTTTAGAAAATGAAAACCAATTATATACGACAGTAATTGCTTAACTGTGTTTTACTTCTTCTTCATATTCGTCTTCTTCTTCTTCTTCTTCTTCTTCTTCTTCTTATTATTATTATTATTATTATTATTATTATTATTATTATTATTATTATTATTATTATTATTATTATTATTATTATTATTATTATTATTATTATTATTATTATTATTATTATTAATGTGATAAAGTAGCATGTTTGATTCCGGTTGAATGTGCAAGTTACTACAGCAATGTTTCTTTCTCGTAATATCAATGCTACCTTTTACTTGTCTTTACCATGATTCCACAACAACACACAAATAACGCGTGAGTCATTTGTCACATAACACTTTGTATTGTTATAGTTTCTCTCCCCTGGATTTATCGTCCTACTGATTTTTAATTTTGTTGAATGTATTCAGGTATGTTGATAAAAGGCAATATTTTATTTCTGTATTAATATTAAACGAAAAGACTCATTCTATTCTAGATACATATGCTTTTTCTTATACGAAATATATCAATGTCGAAAAGTTTATTTTCTTCTAGTTTTGTAACAAGTCCATAACGTAATAATACATGCTTAATAATGCAAGCATAATTCACCCTTTCTTAAGGTTTATCAAAAAATATTTTTAGGTGACTTCGCTTAAATCTGTGAAGTTGTCATCTCTTAAAAAGATACATCTTAAATATAATTTCACATTTGTTGGCCATATTTGAAAAACTATTAACGCCCAGCGCTAAATCGATGTTCTACTCATCCAATACCAGGCAAATCTTCTTTTTTTCTGGTGGGTGCTTTAGTTATTCCACTACTCAACCACAAAAATAAAACGTGGAAGATCTTGTTTCGTGTAAAATTGATATTGATGTTTTTACAAATATCTTATATTCGGTATTAACTTGTGGTTTTATATTGTACTATTTTAACTGAATTTAAGTCTACAATTTATCAAATTAATTGTCCTGTTAACGTACCTACCCCGAAATAAACAATGCATCGTTAAAATTATTTACTTCTTTTTGAGACTGCAACGTCTTTATGAAATTAGAATCGCTATGAATGGTGACGGATGATGTTACTTGCCTATTTTTTTTTTAATAGGATAGTAATCTCAACTAGATTTACATCTGAACGATATGTAATGAGGTGGTGTGCATGTAACTTATATAAACTTTGTCGTTGTTACCTGACGGCTTAAAATATACGACGCAGATATAAATACCTGCACCAATCCCTCCGCTCTATGAAGATTGTTGACTAGTAACATCAATCTAACAACGCTACAACGAATGGATTTTGGAGTACAGAAGCCTTAAGTGTACAGAATATTAGAGCAATCGTACGCCCCACGTTACTTAGCTTGGGGAGATTTAATAGTGTTATTAGGAACTGAATGAATTGTATAAAGGTATACCAAAAACAGTTGTTTAAATGGCTATCAGGGTCATTTTTCAAAACTCAGAACAATGATCGTCCTCTCGCTAGAAATCATTAAGATGTAGGACAATCAACCATATTTAATTCTACATTATTCAGAAATGTTAAGTGTTGCTAGAAAATAAAAGAGGATAAACACCCAGTTTTGTGCACAAATATATGTGCAATTTATATGGTTATATAATATCTATATAAACAAATATATATAAATATATAAAAAACTATCTTGATATGATTTCAAAGAAAGGAATCATACTTTTTAACACACACACAAATATATATGAGGGAAAACACAAACTGTCATACTTATTTATTTATTTTTAAAACAATATATGCATCTACTCAACGACATTTGCACAGTTTATCAATTCTTATGTATAAAAAAATAATAGCTCTTGACAGAAAATATTCTATACAATACATATACATTTTTCAAATCGTAGTGCACATTATATATATATATATATATATATATATATATATATATATATATATATATATATATATATAGACAGTGAAAGAGAGAGAGTAATGTTGAACATTTTTTTCAGTGTTTAGTTGCTGCAATATAAACAATATAAATTTATTACCAGTGAATTTTAGTTTGTTTTTATTTTTTAAGTTGTCTTACTGTTAACGTGCAGACTAAAACCTTTTCATTACTAGTCAATTTCCTCAATCATATTTACTCTTTTATTTCATACCAAATATAAGGAAATAATGTTGTGTTGAATATGTGGCCCTCCCCACCCACCGGAACAAATATTTTGATAAACATACACCTATTTGAAAATAAAATGGAATAAACCAATCTTGTATTTTCCTCATTTATTCCATCTTTTTCAAAATGCAAAATGTATTAAAGAAACAAAGATATCCACGAAATACGTACATGTAGCGAATACTGGTGTCTTATTACATTTTATCCTATTTGAATTCTGGTCCCGCTGAGTCTGCTTTTAACGTTGAAAGTTTAATGTTAAAAAAAGTTTATCCAAAGTCAATTCATATCGTTGTATTTTGAAAACTGCTCCCAAGACTCAGATTTTGATTAGATTTCAGGGTCATTTTAAGGGATATTGATTTATGTTCCGCATGCATGGGTTTAGGAATCGTCTACAAGTCAATGCATAGTATACATAAGTATATAAAATTAACAAAAACAAAGTAATGCTCTATATGCAGTAATAATGTTATGATTATAGTTACCTTTCTTATTTGAAATGGAGATCATGTGATTTTGTTGTACGTCAACTGATGCATTACATCAAACATATCTGAAGTATGCAGATTTCTAGCCATAACCAACTATGCTCGACTATTTATCCCAAATTGTTCAACAATCAATGAGCCTCTTCAAGCCTTAATAAAACAAAATCAGCCATGGGAATGGATCAAAAATCACAATAAAGCATTAGAAAAAATATCAAAAATAATTTAAGAAATTACGCAATACATGCGTACTTCGATCCTAATAAGGAGAGGCAATTAATTCCAGATGCAACTCTTGTCGGTCTAGGCGCAATATTAACTCATTATTGAAAGGTTATTGCTTACCCCACCAGAACACTTTCAGGGGTAAAAAATAATTATTCACAGGCTGAAAGTTAGGTAAAAGTCTGGAGTTGTGTGCACTTCCAACTGTTCCAGTTTTGGTCATACATATAAGCTAATCAGCGACCACAAGCCACTGGAAATTATTTTCAAGAATCCCAAATCATGACACTCTGAGAAAATAGAGAGATGGCGATTGAGATTGCAAGCATACAATTTAAAAGTCGTTTAGAATCAAGCTAACACAAAAGCATCAGATTACATTTTGTGAAATACCAAGGATGGATGTCAATGTCGTGAACATTCTGAAGTTTCAGATGCTTATGTTCAGTTCATATCTGTTAATGGTTTATTTATCACGGTACCAAATATATTTCCATAGACCTCAATGATAGTGTTTTGTGAAATAAGTATACTTTCTTTCGCACGTACTAAACGATTTCCATATTTCTGTGTTTTCTTTTGTTTTCGATGGTCTTTACGAAGACGGTCTTGTTCATGAGTTTGTCGAATTCCGTGCTAACTTTGGTTCATTGCGATGTATTAAAGTCAATTTGACGTTTCATTCACGGGGCCTGATTAAACTTCAGTACCGATGAATTGTATCAAGCACCAGTACTTGTTTAAGCGCCTGATCGAGACCGATAAATCAGTCACCACCCACCCAACCAATCATGGTGCCGATTTTCAGTTTAGTGACTGATATCACTTATTCATTGAGAGCTGCAGGTATTCGCTTCTACTTTTGTCTGCACATATCGGTGTACATTTTATACACTTATCAGATTTTCTCGTGTCTGTGGAGCTACCGTCGGCTGAAGGGATCTTTTTGGTCACATATACATTATATGTTATAAATAATTTCTATATTTGGTGACTTTTAAATAAATGTGGAATAAAAGAACCTTTTGTCATATGGCCATTTTATTGTACTAGATAAAGCTTTTACCAATTACCGACATGTGTCTAAAGTGTACGTAGGATTACTCCAAATGAATTTGCATGCAGCAGAATTGTATATATCGTCCATCAGTATCAACACAGATTTGGCTGGTTGATTTATCGTACTACACTTCATTTAGTAAGCAGTAACGCATGATGGCATTGGTCTTGTCAATGACACTGGGTACAAGTATTATTGTACCTTGATGCATCCAGGGCCACACGCCACACTTGTCGTTGTGTGCTAGTTGTTACGGGGGGAGCATCTCATTGGAGACTAGTAGTTGTTAAACCCAGAAGGGGAAATCCTTGTGTAGGTCATGTTCATGTTGTGGGCAGGTCAAGTCGACTTCGACAAAATACCCAGCATTGTTAACATAACCGTCAGCACGTTCCTAATAAACTGTTCACCTAATATCCAGTGAAATCCACCTGTTGGGGTAAAGGATATATGTGCAAGGTTTATTGGGATCCTAGATGTACATCAACTTGTTGGCGATGACATCTTTTTGGTGACAACGGAGATTCCCCCTCGCACCATCTGCCCTGTGAACAAAAACATGTCTGGGTCGGTAAAATGCTTATGTTTCACCTATGTTTTACGCGTAGCATCTCATGATAACTTGGTGATGCATATGGAAAACGGTTACTTCTCAGTCAAATTTTGGCAGAACGATATAATTTTATGGACTCCTCCAAACCCGCAGTATGGGCTTGATTGACGTAAATGCTGCATAAAACATTTTCCATTTTTATTAAGTACCAACTCTGCACTGATGATTCTTTTGATGGCAGAAGGTAGTGGTTTGGAAACGACTTTACGTCTCCAATATGCTACTGGAGTAGAAGTCGAGGATAGTGGTGGTGGTAATTAGATTTATTTGGTCTTCACTTCTTTTTGATTTGTTTTGGTTTTCGAGAGTCTGGCACCGGTAAGGATAACCACTGGGTTCTTGTTTCAGTTCCAAAAGGCATCCACAAAGTCTGAGAAATGCCCTTCTGAGACTCGTCACCATTAAGGTATTGTTCTCCTTTGGAAAAGTTGTAACTTTTCACAATTGGTATCCCAGGTCCAGATCTTAGAACAATTCGACCCACGTTACCGTCAGGGCGCATTCTTTTCTAGTCTGCTGACAAAATTAGTCTGTTCCTTTTAAGTGTGACGATGTCTTGTTAGAAAGTCGGTCGACATAAGGTTGTAAAGTTTTGTTCCTTTAGATTTTGTTGTGTGCCGATTTCATTTTTCATTACTTCTGCTGGCATAGGAAAGCCAGCATTTATTCATTTTTACCTGTATTAACAGGTATTTTCAAAGTAGATTGAAACAACTGAACAGTTTTGAAAGCGACATAATCTAGTCCGTCGTGCTCGAATGTTGATATAAGTCTAAATGGTAAATTAGTTTTCAGTAGTTTCCTCTAAATTTTCCCTATCCATAGCTTACAGTTTTTTGACAAGAAGCATATATAGTTCCTCTTGTGGTGATAAATGTACATCATTTGTGGTTGGCGGCCGCAGTAGTTGGGAAATCATAGCTTATGGAAGTAAAAGCTTTGTAAACTTTTATTTCGAGTAATTAAATTATTTTTTATTCTTTACGCTTGATGGTTTTGTTATTTCTTTCGTGTGAGCATAACAACTTTTAATCATGTAATGCAGATCTGACATAAAAGGAAAAATGTTGGAGTATGGCCGGCAAACTTTAGGTTTACAATTTGGCTATATCAGACACCGCGTGCTATTGACCTACCATGAACAAAATGAACAATGATGTGTTGATATTATTGACCTCGTGAACCTAGGAATATACAGCTGATACAATTTTAAGTTGAACAATGTTGGCTCTAGCTTATGATTATAGCCGCTGAATGACCCCTATCTCTTTTCGGAAGTAGACAATGATGTCGCGTCGGTTTACATGTGAATTGATGATGTGCTTGCATCCTATGCGAACTTTGATGATACCGCCAGCAGGTTATAAACTTTCAAAAAAAAACGACAAAAATCTATAAGCTGTTTCACTTTTGACAATACTCCTGCTAAGAAGTTAATTTAGTGTAAAGAGGACTTAACCGTACATAATAATGGAATACTCAAAACCAACATATTATTTAGATGTATGAACAATAACGGCTATACAACGAATAAAATGAATAATATGAAACTTTTCCTAAATATATTTATTTTAATGACTGCAAGGGGCATTTTCCATGTAACTAGAAAAGGTTTCCAACGATTTTTGACTCGTCTTAAATGATTAGATTGTTTGAAAAACTAACCATATTGTAGAACAATTTAGTAAGTCAAAGAGTTCCGACATGTAAATCAGCTCATTTTCGAAGCAGAACTGTATTTGATTTGAGTTACCAAAGATGAGAACGACAAATATAATCCTTCAAGTTCGCTGATATTTCCGTCCTTTGAACATATGGAGATAATTACAATTAACATTTAATTTTCTTTATGCGAGGGACTGTTTCCAGGGTAATTCTCCACTTATTTGCATAATTTTACGTAATCCGTTAAAGGCATCTCCAAGACATGCATATCAGGTAGTTGTAGTGGAAATAATTGGTATCTTAGATTGAAAGGAATACCTTAATAGTTCCAATGTTTGAGTAAATGTCCTTTCTGGAATCCAAAATTAATAATTCAAATATACTTGACGAAGCTCTATTATTAAATGACTCCAGAGGTGGACACATCCAGATTTGTATAATATATCCTGTAAACCTTTTGTATCCCTTCTTCAAATTACCCTCATATATAACTGACAGTAAATTAACTAGTTTCCAGCGATTATTCCGTGCACCCCTTAAAATTGTATCAGCAGGCATGTCGGAAACCACGCCTATAATTTTATGAAATGCACACACTGATTTTACATGCAGTCTCTTTAAGAGGGCGCTTTTCCACAAGCTGGACCTTCACGTGGAGGGAGCAACTGGGAAATCCCCGGAAAGAACCACCTACCACAAGAAGCTACTGGCAAGCATTCTCACATATCAACATTCGCCAAATCTTAGATTCGAACCAACGCAGACCGAGGTGAGATGGCAGTGATCATAACGAAGAGCACTTTAGACCATTCTGCCACTCGGGGCCCCAAGAGTAGCCAATGGCATGGCATCGTTTTAAGTCGTTTACTGCCCTGAGGATCATACGACTGCTTACAGTCCCAAGCATGGACTGCAGTCCCTTTAAGAGGGCGCTTGGCCTTGGTGCTAGGTTTTTTACCTGACCCCTAGGGGCCGGAGACCCCAAAAAGACCTTATGAAGCGTATTCTAATCGAACGTATACGGCAGACCCGCAACCAGCTTTCCCGCCCGGGCCACAGCATCAACCTACCAAGGTCCCCAATGTCTAAGTCCACCTAACTTTATTTCAGTTAGGTGGACTGATAGGTCAAATTGTATCAGTTTTTCATACGGGTATCCTTATGCCAATGATTTGTTAGCCACCTATTCAATTAGCCAAATGTTCCTGAGTTGTGAATTTTGAATATGATTTGATGTGTTTGAATTTTGCGTACTTAGCGTACTTATATGGTTCTAAAATATGAATCAATCACTAGGCGTTTGCCACCTAATTTTGACGTTTATCACCACTTAGTTTTTATTTTGGTTTTTTTTTTTAATTTTGAACGCCTTGCCAAAGGATCTAGTTTTACCTTGGGTATTCAAGAGTCAAAGTGAAGACATAGGTTGTAGGCTTGTATTTGAACAGTTAGCCGCGCGGCCCGGACTGTTCGTCGCTGACTGTTTGTCCGTTCCAGGGGTAGGGGTTTTTAGGACAGCAGGGGGAAGGAAGTTTGTCCTGAACTGTCCCTTGTTTTGATTCGGAGCCAGTACCTTCTGTGTGTGGGGGGAGGGGTTTGTGGGATGTTAGGTAGTGCTGCCTAACTATCCCTTGTTTGATTATAGGCAATTTTGAATTGAATATTCTTTTCCTTTTGGCAATGAAATTGTAGAATCTTTTCCTTGTGGCAATGAAAGTTGCGGAATCTTTTCTTATGGCAATTTTACTTTTTGTTATTGCCTAGGTTACACGTTGTTGATTTAACCTAGGGTGAGGTCTATTTATGTCTTGGAGTCAGCTTGCCTCTTGTATTGAAGACACTTGATGATGATCTTGCATGTGTGGAAGAAGAAAGTCTATAGTAGTAGCCATTTGGTACAGCTGAATTGTTCTTGTAAAAGGTTTGTTGTAGGCATCTTCCTTTGATGTTTGTTTTCTTCTTTCTTCTTGGATTCTTGAATCCTTTCTTCTTTCTTCTTCTATTGTTAACTTTGATTAATCTTGGATGATTCAAGTATGTAGGTTTGTTGTCACGTCGATTTTGATTGGATGATACAACCGAATTTTTCAATCCTATTCTGGTTCAATTAGGTTTTATAATAAAAATTATGTGTTTATGGTATTTCATCCTTAGTATATGTTTCGTTGTAGGTTTATAAAAAGTTATCAGTACTAATTAGAATATAAAATAGTTATAATAAAGAGAATTAAAGTACAAATATAGTAAATGTATGTTTCAAATAGCTATGGTTATTTTTTTATTTAAGTATTTATGCTTATAACTAAGGTTAAAATATCTAAAGGTAAGGAGTAATAATTGCTGGGGTTTTTATTACAATCGGTGTAAATTATTGATTTTAGTTTTATATTTTTATAATGAGTTTTTATAAGTGTGCATAAAACTCAGAGACAAAGTAAAAAGCGTTGGACTAATGCTAAATTTCCTGCTTACGTCATTGGAATGCCATTTTTGATTGGTTGTTGTAGATTTTACTTTTCAATCCTACTCTGGCCCGATATTGAATTTTCTGTATGAGTAAGGCGTGCCTAAAGTTCGGCCAATCAAATGCTATCTTAGGCTTATATATATTGTATTACCTAATTTGTAAGCTGGTTCAATATTTTACCCGGTACGGGGAAGGGATAATTTTGTCTGGCGGGCGAAAATTAATGTTTATTTTTACTGTCTATTAAAGTTTTAGGGATCTTTTTGTGGAGAGTTTATATTAATGAGAAGTTTTTAAGATAATGATTGGAGATATTGGAGTGATTTTATAATATTACCCAAGATAAACGTAGCTGGGCAAGTGTTTATTACTTATGGACAAAGAAATTGTTGTAACTGATAAGAGTTTTTGGGGTTAGTCAATTTGTTTTATAATAATTAAGAAAGGGAATATTTTATATTGTTAGTCATAGTCGAGAGTTATTTAAGGTAATAGTTAGAAACCAACTTTAGTTGGATTCATTATACAATTACATTGTGTCTAGTTTTCTATTAATGATGATAACAACAGTAGATTTTGAATTATATTGATAATAATGTTTATATTCGCGATTTGATTTGATTTTAATTTACCTTTACTTCAGTCTTTTCTGAGTGTAGTGTCCGTTATATGTAGTGAATCATCTTATATTATCCTTAAAGTCCGAGAGCTCAGAAAACACGTCCGCTCTGTTCCTGCGCCTCTCTCCCCCTCCCCAAGAGTAGCCAAACTAACTAACGCTCCGATTTATGTACTTGAAGCACATACGTGAAGGAAAACATCCCTTCCACTAACTTATCATATTATCTACTATCCACACAAACGGGAAGCGAATAAAAACACCATATTTACTTTACACACAAAAAACGTATAAAACAAACAAGGCAGACTATAATATCCACACTAACGGACGTGAATACATAAAGCATATACTATACTATCCACACAAACTGGACGAAAAGAACAAATACACTATACCTAGTATCCACGCAAATGTGAATGCTTTAAACACACACTATGACATAAACACAGACGTGAATTCTTTTACGCTGTGTTCTTCTATGCCACATTCATGGATTGTGTGGCCTCCTTGCTTCCTCTGCATGCTGTACTGGTTGTTGTTGTTGTGGTACTTGTCGTTGTGGTTGAGGTGGCGGCAATGGTTATGGAAGTGTACTGATACTTGGCTATACCTCAAACACTGGTCTCAGTATGATGTGAGGCAGACACACTCTTTTTGTTTCCTTCTCTTATTTTTCATCTTTTTCTCTAATATTAATCCAGCTGGTATGCTTCTGCAATGGCCTCCAACGCTAGCTCGTTCATGAAGTATATAGAATACTCCTGGGGCATTTGAAGTTCCAGTAATTTGGTTAGATTGCTGTTAATCTTCAAGGTTGACTAGTCAAGTTGGTTAGCTAGGCTGATTAGTGCTCACATTTTTATCATTGGAACACGGACGTGAAGGTTAACATCCCTCGCACAAGAAACCTACAATTCCATGGTTCCATGGGACCTAAAAGAAGCATTTATCCTTTTTGGGATAATCGTTTCGTCATAAAGATAATTTGTTCTCCAAATGTCGATGTTTGTCTAAGTATTATTTTGGATGACGTGACATTCCTTTACTTTTTCCTTTCCCTTTTTGGACTAAAGAATGACAATAGTGACGGTGTCCATTTGCTTGATGAGACATCTTTGAGTGTTCAGGAAAACAAAATACACTGAAGTTAATTTATAGCAATGAATGTATCATTTTATCTTTTGTTTAGGCCAAATTTATGGACAATATAGTCTTATAGTTTGTAAACAGTCTTTTGGATGATCTCATTTATGTGCCATCTACTCTATCAAAAACACATCCTTTTTGGTGGCTTCTCATTAAACGAGTATTTTTGTCTGGGGCTGACGTCAATGCGTGGCATAAACGGTTCATTTTTTAGATGACGTGAGTGTCTCTTTTATTATCCTTTTCCTTTTTGGACATGAGAACGATGGTCGTGATTTTGTGCACATTTTTGAGTTGACATCTCTAGGTGTTTAGCAGTACAACAACTGAAATTTATTTGCCTCAGGTTTTTATACTGGAATGCGTCGCCAATGATTATCAGCTTTTTGGCAGGCATCTCGCATCATGGTTTGCAACGGACTCAATAACTACAGTTCGTGCTTGGACAGATCCAGTAAACTCTTTAACATGGAGGGGTTCGCAACGGACTCAATAACTACAGTTCGTGCTTGGACAGATCCAGTAAACTCTTTAACATTTCCGATTTATCTTGGACTTTGAACCTGGAAAAGCTACCTTGTGAGCAACGAAACAGACAACATCATAATAAGTCATAATATATTGCTAGAAATCTTAATATAACATTTGTAGTGATACAAGTATAAAACAGAATAATATTATTGTAAATAATATTTTGAGAATTTGTTTTTGATAGTTACAATGATAATTACAAATATTTTATGTCCGTTAGTATCGCTTCAAACTGCCCTCTCTTCCAATCCGTGAACATTTTCAAAACCATGATAATTTGCATGGGACAAAATATTGCATGCTTTATAGGAAATATTAGTAGAAGTTTTACCTTTACACAAACATTTATAGATCCAGATTTCATCGGCATGTAATTAGTGATTCATCTTTTATAGAACAGACCAAATCAAATTTGCCATTTATTTTACCACAGGAAGTTGACACATTTGCAAACTTGACAAACTGATCAATGTACCTTAATATAAAGTCATGCTAGTTCATAATCAGCTGCATTCAGAGAGACATATGATTTCATTTACAAATACTTCGTTCCTAATGTGTAGTTCCTACAGCTTGTATTACATCAAATAACTCTACCAGTTATGTGTCTATTTTAATGGACTAATTCAGAGCTCTCGGTTATTTAAAAAAATAAACAACAAGATCGTCTCCATGTTTAGGTTCTCATTCTTAACAGTGCTTTATGCATATACGTACATGGTAAGTATAGAAATGAACAGATTGCTCTCAGTTTTCACTTATCTGGGTCTTTTATTGAATCGAGAAAAGCAAATCTTTCTACAGTCAGAATTTTATTCATATGAGATATTGAATATCTGATCCGTCTCAATCTCATTCATCTCAGAAACAAATTTCACAAATTATCAAGTTCTCAAGGTTAATCTCAAACAGGAATTTAGTTTATGGAGTGTCTTTTATTCCTCAGTTGACTAAATACATTATTATATTTCGCCTTCTCTATTGATATACATATTTGTCTGCCTATCATTAGTTTTCACCATCTGAATTGATATCCTTATTAGCACACATATGATTGTATCTCACCATCTGTGCTAATTACATATTAAGCTTACCTGTGTATTTCTCAGTTTAAATCTATAAAAACACATCATGAGAAGTCTGAGAAACAAACTCTGATTCTACAAGCTAGACGGATTAATTTATTGGGAGGTTATTTGTTTGAATTGCATATTCTATCAGAAGTGATTCATGTTGACCATACTCTTACAGTCTAATCAGGGTTTTCATGCTCAGAAGGAACTATACATAGTGTAATTATATATACACTTTAGTGCACTGGATTGTGGGATACCCCTATCAATATTCTGTCCATCCATCTATCATTATTACATTATCTCCTTCGTTGTAACTAAACATTATCCGGGTGAATTTGGGAACCGTCAGGTACATACAGTTTAAATAAAGTGACATGTTTGACAAATGACTTCCCTAAATTCTCTCTGGATCGGGGATGTCAAAAAATGGAGCTTTTGAGATGGCGGTATATATAAACCCCCAGGTATATCTGTCTATCAATCATTCCATTTGGACAATAATGTCAGTGTAACTATTCTCCCAGTTTTTAATTATTTGTCATATATTTTGGAAGATTACACTGAAACTAGTACATAGTGTGATGGCGATCAAGAAGAAATAATTATGAAGTCCACTTATGTACTCTATTAGTTGCCCCAAGGGTTATGCCATGTTGGTATTGGTCATGGGGTAGATGCTGGAATCAGCTGGGGCGGATATGTCTACATGAACAAAATATTGCATTCTAATATATTAATTATTGCATTTCCTCCTGTTATCTGTAGTATATATTTAGAGGAAAAAAATTAATGTAAACTCCTAAGTGCCTTTGAAATTATAAAATGCACTGCCAAGGGTATCTCAAAATTCTGACAGGATATGATACTACTTCAGTATTTACGCTGACGTAATAAAGACAGCTTGGGTACATTATACCATGGAGTACAAACAGTATTCCATTTTACAGATTCTTTATTTACCTTTACTTGAGCATTTTCCATGTAAACCTAAAATGCAAATATACCATGCTGCTTGCAGATCTCAAGGAAAGTACCATTTATTGTTCTCCTAAGTTGTCCGTTTTCTTTTCTTGATAGTCTTTCTTCCTTAGAGTTGAACCTTTTCTTTTCTTGATAGTCCTTCCTTAGAGTTGAACCAAGCTTGCAAGAGTTTCCATTCCGTATGTTACCTCACAATTTGATATTACAATTGTTTATATGAAATATTTACGTGTTCATCACATTTATACACACATTTTAAACAGGATTTCATATTCATTTGACATGGTTAAATATTTTATTACCGCACTCTGCTCATCTGATTTTGCTGTTCAATGGAAGACACATATTTTGTTTCAATTTGTTTATTCAATTCCTCCCAAATGAACTATTAGAGTAAAGTCATAATATATAATATTTGTTTTTAAAAAAAAATCGATATGGATTAACTTACAGATATCTTCTGATTCTAACTATCTATTTACCATGTGGTTGTCCATAGTATTATTTTAACTTACTTTAAAAGTCTTTGTTTTGTGAAACTCTGTGTACATTTTTATCTACAATACTCGAAATAAACAATGCAGGGTTGAGATTATTATCTTTACCGTAGATTTGACATTAGAAACAAGATGCGATTATAACTAAGCAATGTCTTTTCTGGCCAATTATTTTAGCCAGTAGATGACCTAGTATTCAGATTGTTGACCAGTAATATTTAATTCAGATAATTGAAAAATGTCAGTCTTCACGTCAAAAATGATTAGACTATAAGAACATTAGCTGTATTTTATATTTTGTATCGTTAGAAACTAAAAGGAGTCTTTAGAAAACAGCACAGTTTTGTAACACAAATGTATAAGAGGATTTTTTACCAATATTTTTTTTAAATCTCTTACATCTTATTGCTTTATAACCGGGTTACATTTGAAACAACGGGAGATTGTCACGGAATAAAGGAAGAAGATAACTTAGTCATGCGTCCATTGTGTAATTTCGTTAATGCCTACTGCGTTACCTTGACTAGTTTTATTTGTTTTACCTGGAATAATTGTCTCTAAATAATAGGATTATCTGGTAAATGTTGCTCGCATCGAGCAACTTATAATTCATTATGTGTACTGGTACTCTATACTTGTCAAGTGATGGCAGTTTGGCAGTATTGGACTGGAAGTATGACTGCATAGATGTTAGTATAGCAGCATAACTGATATTGTGGCAGAGAAGCTGTTAGTGGAGCAGTATAACCAACAGTGGTGCAGTGAAACTTTAATGTAGTAGCATCACTGGCAATATGGCAGGCTAACAAGAATAATTCACTCCAAGGTTATGAATTTCGTGATGTTCCAGAAGATATTGAACTGTGAAGTTTGACTGCCAAATCATATGGTTATAAGCCTGTACCCATTTTTATAATAACAGCATCTTATTATATGAACCGCATTAAGTTTTATAATACCTATCGTCATCGAAATAAACAACAACACGTTGAAATTGTTTACTTCTTTTCGAGATTTGGATGTATTTGTGAAATTAGAAACCCTATATCAATAATGAATGTACAATGCAGTTTCTGTCTATTAATTGCTGACGGTGGATGACCTTTCCTCTTTCTGAGTGGGACGGTGATGTAATGTTGCTTTACATTTGAACGACGTGTGATGAGACGATGTGCAATAAACTTAAATGAATCTTATCGTTATGAACTGAAGGTTTAAAACATACAATGCAATGATAAAGAATTGTGTCACTTTTTCAGTAAAGCTAACAACTCGGCATGCAACTTTATTTAGAATAATCCAAGCCACTTCGTGCTCCATTGAATGTTGACCAATACCATCCAGATAATAAGTCAGCAACGAACGAATTGGAGCACAGAAGCCTTCAGTAGATAAAATAATAGAACAGTCAAAACCCGCACGCTACTTAACTTGAGGACAAGTAACAGTAGTATTAGAAATATAATGAATGGTACAAATCTGTATTCTGCTCCAAAATCAATTGTTTTACTGATTATCAGAAGAGCTTGTCTGTAGTTCATAACAATGTAAACTGATCATCTGCTTGCTAGTAATGATTATATGTAGGAAAACGAACGATATTTTGTTTTACGTTATGTAGATTATTTTCAGAAAATAAAAGTGGAAAACAACTGTTTCGTAGCAAAAACATATATTAAGATTATTTATTTACCAATATACAAATTGCAAGAAATATGTCTTTAAGTTCCTTGAAAATTTTCTTACATTTGAAAATACCTGAAATATTTGAAGGATATATTTCTTTTTGCTTTTTTATGGCTACTCTACCCCATATATCATCGCAAGTCGATATTGATATAATATCTGAAGCATTTATCTCTTTTAGCCATACCAAAGCAACACATACAAACAAAAAAATACAGTGACAACTTTACAACTTTCCTCCTTCTATTCTTCCTACTGAAATACACGCACACTAAATTTATACAGGTTCTATAGACCGGGAAGTTTGGTTAATATAACCGAATTTCTGGAGTCGAATATGAACCACTAATTAATAAAAACTCAAAGAATTTGAACTATACATAACCAGTCCTACAAACAAACAAGATAACACAAGATAACACACAAAACAAATAGCACACATTGGACAATACTTATCCCTGGCAAGAATCACTAATATTAAATAAAACTCCAAAACCAGCCAGGGTTGAGGAGTATATTGAATAGTAGAATAGGGCGGTATATAAACCCTAAATCAAAATTTAATAAACCAAATTTAAATAAACGTAACACAAACTATGCGTATATATATATATATATATATATATTGTATTTTTGTCTGATTCCCTATTTCTGTCCCTTAGACTAGTTTAGTAAATATTGTTTAGTAAATGCTAATATGATCTATTTTTCTGTGATTTAGCAAGAACTCTACAAGATTGCATTTACTGAATGACCGTTTAGTGCATTATGAATCTTATAATTCACCAATTTACTTATGAACCTGTTTATTTATCACTTTATAATGCAAGACTGATAAAGTATATATCTTACCGTATATACCGTCTTTGCCTACTACAGTGTATACCAGTGTCATGCATAGTACACGGTATTGAATTATTTTTCAGCTGTTTTGGTGTAGTGCTATGTTGATGTTGCAGTGCTGTATTGGTCTAGAGCTGTGTTGGTGTAGAGCCGTGTTGGTGCAGTGCTGTGTTGGTGCTGTGTTGTGCTGTGCTGTAGAGCTCTGGTGTAGAGCTTTGTGTCTGCTGCGTTTGCAGTGATGAGCTGTGCTGTGTGTACAGCTATGTAGAGCTGCGCATGTTGTGTAGAGCTGCGTATGCTGCGTGTGCATTGCTGAGCCGAGCTATGCACATGTTTTCGAGTGCTTCGAATATTCCAACGTTGCTAGTCGGGTTGAGGGAGATCAGGCGTTGCAGACCAAAGTGGTTGGCGCTGATTGTCTAACCCAGGAATCAATGGTGCTCGATGACTACAAATCTTTGCTTGTTTGGCCAGTGGATTTCGTAACAAATAGTTATGGGGGTTTAAACATTGCTCCAGATATATAATATTTTGGCCGTTGGCTAATATAGGGTTTTTCGTAATACCCAGTGTTTTGCTATTATGAGTAAAATTATCAATTCGTTATTTTGAACCAACTATCATTTGTTTTGCTATTATGAGTAAAACTATCAACTCGTTATTTTGAACAAAATATCATTTGTATTTTACTATTGTGAAGATCATGATTCTGTTTCGTGATATACCGTGAATCGTTCTTTCTTTGTCTTGGTATCGTATTTGTTACATTGGTAAGATCGTGCTGATTATGTTAATTATTCCCATATTGGGACCCATGCACATGCGTGTCTATCATACTTGATTTGATATTTTCATATAACATTAAATATTGAATTGCATTTCCATCAATGGTGTTTTGTTATTAAGCCGAAAATCCCAAACTCTGTTATCTTGTTTTAGCGAGTCCACATTCTAACCATGCAAAATAAGCAGAAATATTATTTTCTGTTAAATTGATACATATCATTTTTACAGGTATGCTGTGACCCGAATTACCTTTTTAACTTCAGGTTCTCTTTCGTATGTTGTTTTTTAATTTATATATAAAATTTTTTATCAAACTCCGTATACCGTTGACCTACCATTCCCGAAATAAAACATTTTACGTTGAGATTATTTACTTCTTTGCTTCCTGGCCAATGATTTTCGCCAGTGGATGAACCATACTTCTTTCGGTCAAACTGTACGAGTCATTCTTCAAGACAGTCCGTAAATGCGTACTAGTGTATTCATTTCAAGCTGTTATATTCTCGGTATATATTTAGTTTAGTATAAATATATACAACCCGAGCTAAAGGTCAAAGTCTTTTATCTCTCTAACGCTATCAACGCAAAGATCTTTATACCTTTTTTCTTCTTTTGTATTGGATGATTTGCAAGTATGGAATAAAATGTTTTGCCTCTAGACACCTAGTTTTTACTGGATATTATAACAATATTATAGCTTGTCTCCCCCAACCACCCTCTCTCTCTCTCTCTCTCTCTCTCTCTCTCTCTCTCTCTCTCTCTCTCTCTCTCTCTCTCTCTCTCTGTGCGAAATTTCAGCTTCATAATTATAAAGGCTTTTGTAAATGAATACTTTTTTTTCTTCTAAATCACATTATAGTTCTATTATACGCGATAAAAAGGATACAATTACATTTCCCCCGTTTAATTTAGTGTAAATTAAAGTATCATATATTTCAGAAGGTGGGGGATTTTCAACTTTCAAAAGTTAGAAAAGTGCGCATGTTTCGTTCTCAACTGACAGTAAACAAGGTGGAGGAGCTCAGTGATCCGTTATTGTATATAGGATGTCACAACTTGTGCAACAAAAGCTCTAAAAAGGCATTAAACCATTTGACCTTTATCCTAAAGTTCATCAGCATGGTATGTAGAATATAAAAAGCCGAATCGTTTCTTCAGCAACTAATATCGGCGTAGGGTTCATTGCTGTCACAATCGCGTTAGCAGGGATTTGTAATATTCGTGACCTGAGGAAAGGTAAACTTTATCTAATTATGCATTATTTCAATATTAATGTCTTTTCCATATATTGATCGCATTTACCTTTTGATCTTTATGGGCAAAATGTATATGTTTTTTTATTGTTTTATTGGCGTAGAATGTCATACATTGTCTGATGCAATTTAATATAGATACATAAGATGTAAAGATGATTTTTTGTATGCACAGTTTCTTTACACTATGTTTTTCATTCAATTCTTCGACTCATGATCAATTCCTCCTTTCGTTAAGGTGTTTGCATCATGGAGAGGCCAGTAATGTATGTACAATCTCTAGGAGTACTACTGATGGCTATACACGTTACCTCTGCCTGTCAATGCGCCGGCATGCTTCAGTGGGAGAAAGTAATGTGTCCTCAGTACAATAGAACAGGTTAGTGAAAGTAGAAATAAACGTTTAGGATTCACGCTTTTACAACAATAGCAAAAATATAAGGATCATTATCACGGCCCTTTCTCCTACATTTACTAATAATTATATAATAAAAGACAATTTTGTTTTACATGTATTTATTATTGATTATAAATACTAAACTTCGGTGTCACACGTCCACCGAAATTAGTTTATTGTATAGAATTCTCTATATCAAATAATGAAACCTTAGCTTGGAACAAACATATTAGGATTTTAGCTACAATATTTCCTAAAACTAATTTCTATAGGAACTATATTCGAATAGCCCATGCTATCTAAATTTTCCTTGTATCCCATAAAAACGAATTGGGACGTCCACATCGTTTTATTTCATTTTCTAAAGTGTCTGGGTGGGGGTATATTTTTGGTGTTGCGATATTTTAAATGGTATTGTCTCTATTGTATTGACGTTGAAAATAGGGAACTGTTTTAATGTAGCAGAGAATTATTACAATGATTTAATGGTTACAACGACAATCTTTTCGGAAATATACCTACCTGCTTACTTATATTCGTATTCTCAATTATTCATAGAAAATTGAGATAACCTTGAAGTAGAATTTCATCACTATACTAAAATCATCTTTATATTCCAAAGTGGTCGAAGGAAGAACGCAAGGTGCGCATTGGTATGATGCACTAGGACAATCTATTCCAAATGATGAAGGCTCTATTTCTGGTGGAGAATACAATATGACTATGATACACATATACAAGGTGAGTAAATAAAATGTAGCCTCAAATGAGATCCCGTCACATAATCTTTGTTTTTATAATTACTTTCGGGCAAAAGTTGTATGGTGACTGACAAAAGTTGGTTAATAGACAATTCACTATTGTAACAACCGTATAATACTAATAGCTATGGACAGAAAATGGTTAATGAGATTACAAAATTCATTATTTGTTACAGCTCATGATGGAGAGCTGCCTAGCTATACTTAAGTAAGCAGTGCTTATTATTTGTGTCAACTTGTTGTCCTGTGTCACAATAGTTTTACCTATTATCGTTAACAAGAGTCGAAGTATTCAGTATACAATACACTGCATTTAATAATCGTACTCTTTTGAGACACCTGTTTTAACATTTTGTAGCATTACCTTCCACATTACTTTACCTATAAACTATGTACATATTAATATTTGTTATCTACAAGTTGCTTATAAAGTAAAGTCATATTCGTCTCCTGCAGTTAGAAGATTCATTGCATGTGCTGTTTCTAATTTGTAATTTTCCTTTTTAAATAAAATGATATAGTGTTGCAACCTTTTACTTCGTATTTCAAATTTGCCAAATTGACTGAAAGTTGAGGAGTTTCGGTTATGATTTATTATAGCCATATAATATGAAAAAAAAACCAATGTGCAAACTTGGAAATATAAAGACAATACTTTGACTGCTAATGGAGCAAATGGTTTTATATTTATGTAGTGTAAAATGTTTGTGTCAGTTAGATTATTCTTTGCCAAATGATTTAATTTCAGTAATTATGTTAGGCGTAAACTACTTATAATTGCTTAATGGTGTAGGGGGCCCCGAGTGGCTGAGTGGTTTAAAGCGCTGTCCGTTACGGATCAATGCCATCTCACCTCTGTCTGCGTGGGTTCGAGTCTAGGATTCGGCGAATGTGGATATGTGAGAAAGCTTGCTAGTAGCTTCTCGTGGGTCGGTGGTTCTTTCCGGCGATTTCCCGGTTTCTTCCTCCACCACTAATACTGGCTGCCATGAATAGCCTATCTTGTGCTGAAAAATGCCTTTAAGCCCAACAACAACAACTTAATGGTGTAGTAGCATACACTGGATTTGGGTGTCAGTAAAGACAAGTGTCGTAAAAATGTCTGCATGACACCATTCATCAGAGCTATGATACATGACTAATATTGTCATGCCTATAGGGTAGCTATTGCTGTAAACAATTATAAGTTTCTTTGTTTTATTAGTCATAAAGAAGAATAAAAACCTACTGTTCAAAGATATTATAAGAAAATGTTCATTCCGTCCAGTGGTGTCAGTTGGTAAAATTGGTAAAACACTAAGGTTATAACTGAATAATTAATATCTCGAATTTCACTAATACTAATTGTTCAATATGAATTTAAAATATGTAATAGAATTGAAAATTGAAAGGTTAAGTTTGTGACATCCACATGCAAGCAAACTTGACAGATCGTAATAATATTTCCCATTTGTCTTTGCAGGCATACTTGACGGATCGTAATAATAGTTCCCATTTGTCTATGCAGGCATACTTGACGGATCGTAATAATTGTTCTCATTTGTCTTTGCATGCATACTTGACGGATCGTAATAATAGTTACCATTTGTCTATGCAGGCATACTTGACGGATCGTAATAATTGTTCCCATATGTCTTTTCAGAATGGGACTAATCCATTATCCGTAAACAATGGCGTTTTCATTCTGAAGTTCCCATATGATGATAATCTTTGTGGCACTCCCTTAGAACTAGGCGGAGATTACATTATTGGCGGTAAGATATATAAGTTTGCAAATAAAAGAGCTACCTTAATTTTTATTTTTAGTCCTTGGCATTGGAGAAACGAACACAAACTCGAATTAAATATTTGCCTCTTGGCACCTTTGAAGAATTATCTTGTGCAGCACACCCACGCACAAAAAGAAATGGAAGCATAATTAGATACATACTGATTCTGTTGATTTGCCAACCCTTTTGAATAGATTCACTGTCATATACAATCAATCAATGTTACACAAAATTCTATTCTCTGGGATAGGTTTCCACTTGCTAGCGTAAATGTTTATCATTGTACCCATTGGTCACAGATACGTCAATGACTTCCCAGTGTCGCTTGCTGACTAATTCAATAGTACACCTTGTTAGATGACTGATTAATATTATCACTTTGATTGGCCAATTCACACGTGAACAAAGTCGGTCTATAAAGCATACAGAGGATACTACAACAGTTTGCTGTGATATATGTCTACGAATTAAGAGAAGGGGTTCAAGGTCGTTTGCCTTTAGAGCAGTTGTTGTGTAAGAAAACTCGTTGTTATAACATACATTGATGTTTTAGTATAGATAGTGTACTTGAATTATTATGATTATGCATTGCATCTTTTCTCTTTTGTACTCAGAATGTAGTCTTTAATCTCATAATGATCATGTATAATCACTTTAACTGTATGTCTCTTTCTATGTCTCTCTCTTTCTCTGTCTGTCTCTATCTGTGTGTCTGTGTGTCTGTCTGTCTCTCTCTCTCTCTCTCTCTCTCTCTCTCTCTCTCTCTCTATATATATATATATATATATATATATATATATATATATATATATATATATATATATATATATTTGTGTGTGTGTGTTCTGTATGTCTGTCTGCCTGTCTGTCTCTTTCACACTGTCTGTCGGTCTCTCTTTTTCTATATATATATATAGAGAGAGAGAGAGACATAGACAGAGAGAGACATAGACAGAGAGAGACATAGATAGAGAGAAACTGAGATAGGGAGACCGATATAGAGAAAAAGAGAGATAGTGAGACAGAGAGACAAAACACTGAGCAAAGCATAATTCTGCATTTAAGGATTTGTGGACACCAACGGTACTCTTCACGGCAATTTGTGTATACTACTACTGGAGTCTTCGATAGCCCGCGAAGATCAACATCAAATGAGGATTCTCATGGGCAACCATGAACTAAACTGTGAAGATTCATAAGCGCTGTTTATGAAGATGGCTCTTCGAGTGCAATACAAATTGTACATCACTGAATAAAATCAATGATTCATTGACAATGTGTTATATCTATATTTTTGTATATGTTAGCATGGTTAAAACAGCACGAAGACATATTAGATCAATACAAATCAACATTACAAAATACAAAAACTGAACCCTATTATGTCCGTATCAGCCCTTTGAAATGGCACGTACAGTTGATGAAATTCACAAAGCTCCGAAATGATAGTAGAAATATTGATTGTCGGCAATTTTATTTACTGCTTACGAACTACGATTAGGCGCCATTCGCCGTGCATTCTATATCGTATGCTCTATTTTCTTTATGTAGGTAATACAATTTATCAGATCATAACAATCAGACTGTATAATTTAATCATTATTACCACGTGAACTTTTAAATCACAACATAGATGTTATTCACATAGTTGTTATTTAAGTACTAATATCATGCTCGCAATGAAACGTGCTACGAGAAATGATCACTGAAGACTTTGAGATTATTTTCCCGGAAGAATGTTGGAAGATGTTTCATAATTTATTTTCGTTTTCTTTGGTTTGGGGTCATGTACCCTCGTTCATTATAATCAGCAGGTATACACAATTTTGCATGTAAACTTTCACTTATATTTGAGATGCATCTCAATCATATTATCTTTCTCATAAACATTACAAAAGAAAAACGAATTCGTATCCAAAACCAAGAGGCCTAATTGTCAATTAGCCTGCTTTTGACTATCAATGCATCTGCATAGTTACTTACTTAGACTTAGACTTTGCTCCTCCTGTGCCATTCATATGCATAGGGTAGAGTCGAGACGACAATATTATTGCATAGCCGGATTTTCGTTACTACACTCATTTGCGCTTTGGCCCAGATTGGTCGAAACCGTTGAAAGACTGCCTCTGCCTTCCATATTTTACAAGCGACATCGTGGTCGGCGTCGCCACCGTTGGCTAGGTTGCTGCCTAGGTAGGTGAATTTCTCTACCTCCTCAAGTTTATCTCAAGTTTTGACCAATCTAAACTGCGTCACTTGTTGTGGTATTTCCTATCCTTGTGATCTTTGTTTTATTCTCGCTTATCCTACGTCCAACTCGAGCCGCTTCAAGTTCCAGTCTCATTGTCATTTATTGCGCCTTTTTATTCGTTGCGCCAACGAATGCAATGTCACCTACCAAGTTACGGCTAGTTACCCGCTTTGGTTTCAGCCAAGGAATACCAAAATTAGCTCGGTCCATGGCTTTTTGAGTACAAAAGTCGATCACCATAAGGAAAAAGAAAGGAGACAGGAAAGATACCTTTCTGTCACATGTTTGGATGGCAAAGAAGTCTGTGATGCCGTCTTCCGTCCTTTCGCAGCAGCTTGAGTCGATGTTGAGGTATCTAAAGACCTCGACGAATCGCTACAAGATGCCGTACAACCTCGCTATGTTCCAAAGCGACTCACGATGTATGCTGTTGAAATCCTTGTTAAAATCGACAAAGTTAATAATAGGTCGCTGTTGGTGTTCAATGCTCTGCTCTATAATGTTGCTCAGGATGAATAATTGTTCATTGCACGATCAGCCACGACGAAAACCAGCATGTTATTCTCGGTTCTTTGCGTCTACAGCTTCCTTTAGTCACCGTAGCTGGGCAATGCTAAACACTTTGCAATGGACCAAGAGGAGTGCGAACTTTCTCCCACTTTTTACAGTCTGCTAGATTTAATTAATTTGGAAGCTGGACGATGACTCCCTTGGGCCACTCTTCGGGTACCAGTGTCGTCAACCAACATGAGTTTAGAATATCTGTCAGTTCGTTGACGAGACACTGTCTACCGTTTTTAAGTATTTCTGCAGGCACCGTATCCTTTCAGGCACATTGTGATTCTTTAGGAGCTGTACCGCCATCTCAGTTTATGCTGTTGACAGGTTGTTTGATGGGTCGGGTGGATTAAATGTGAAGGTAATTTCTGGGGTAGGCTGATTTCATTAAAGTGCTCATTCCACTAAGTGTATTGTTCTTCTTTTGTTAGACACGGATTTCCAATATTGTCTTTGATAGGAGCTTCGTGTCCACTCTTTACTCCGGTTGTGTCATTTTTCTCAGCCGATTGCTGTGCTTTTTTGCTCTTCTGATCTAGTCACTCTCACTAGTCTCACCTACAGCTTCTTATCACTTTTAGATCTGATTCTCGATAGGCATCTGATGCTTTCAATCGTTCTTGATCTATCCTTGCCTAGTCACGTTTCTGCCGCATCTTCCTCTTTTCGTCGATCAATTCCCAAACCGTTTCAGAATCGATTGCTCTGTATATGTTCCTCGTCTCCTCCTAACACTGGCATTAACGCTATTCGACTGCGTACACAATACATTACATATAAAAAATTTTGTATAATGTTACAAATTCTCTTTAAGATATTATTAGTGCCTATAGATTCCATAATTTCTATAAATAGGTGTTTACTATTATTATTAAAAATATTGATAATAAATATTTTGCATAAAGGTTTGGTGTTTTTTCCAATTGGTTGGATTGATCATGTGGATTCTTTGAAGAAATAAGTTATTTCCCATTGGATTGGTCCATGTGATGAGTTCTTTTATTCTTATCAGGACTACTTTCAAAAACAATGCTACGTAGTGTAAAAGAAGATTGCGTTTTAGGCCCGTATATGTATATATGGAGATAACAGGGCAATTAATTCATTGCTAATTCGGATTAATTCCTATTGGGATTCTTATTTACTTTGGTCTTGTTGTAACTTCCGTTTTCAGGAGTATTTAACATTCTTCTTAGCTATAACTTAGATTATTAGCTGAAATTACAATGTGGGCTTTGGTCTAAACTATTATTATGGGACTATAGTGAATTTATTCAAATGAGATTTGGACAATGCCATTTTGATATATAAGAACTGACTGCAGACCAGTATATCAGAGGATCTGAAATTCTATCGGAGCATTCGATTTTTTAGAACATGTAAAGAACGGTTTATGATAAGTTTGGATTTGGTTCCTCTTAAATTTTAATATTATAACTTTAATAATTAAGTTATTATTATTACATGTCTCAAAATATTTTGGTTTTACTTATTTCTGACTATACACTTGTAGCGATGTAACGCTGTAAATGAGTTTAAGACCAAAGAGAAGTATTATATTTTAGAGGTTCTCCCTGAAAGTGATTTTTAAAAGAAACATTCAGTCATATTCAAACATTGTATTTTAAAATTCAAATTAAGTTTACTTCAGAATTTGTATTGTTTTTGTGAAGGACTTTAATTTCACATGTGTGGGAAATTTTTGTTTAAACCAACAATGTTTCACACAATGCCATCCAAAGTGAAGAACTGTTTTAAATCTAACTCCGGACGGGTTAGAAACTTAATAAAATGACAAGTTAAGTTTAACATAAATTGTGATCTTTCTGAAGTGACGGCCTCTTTAATGATGTGAGATATGAATAATATTTTCTTGGAATATTTGGGGGGGGAATATGTGGATATATATATGCTTTATTGCGATAATGAAATTGAGTTAGATATCTCGTTAAATTACTTAACGGGCAAGACATAGCCCACATCATTAACATGGCATATTATTGTAAATGAAAATCAAAATTATATCGAAGGCCCCAATTGGTATTACACACTTTATTATCCATTTTTAGTAATCTAAAATGTTTCATGCTTCTTACAAAACATACGTGAAGTTCATTAAATAAACCGAATTGAAGACCAGAGGCGCTCCCATCCAAACAAATATGAAGTTCGAGTTCTAGACGAAGTTTTAAGCTGATTAGAATGTTGCTGATGTAAGGCAATATTTTGTTCAATAGTAAAATTTATTGGAAAGACTCGTATCTTATTTTTGAAACATTTTGAATTTTTTGTACAAAATATATCGATATCGACAAGCTTATTTTCTTCAGTTTGGTATTGTAACAAGATGATTTTGGTAGATTCAGATAAGGGATCGGTAACACATGCCACAAGATGACACGTCAAGATATTTTGTGGGGCACGTGAAGGGCAGGCAAAAATCTCGATTTTAACAGTGTTAATCTCTTACGGGTGGGTGCTGTGGTTCATTTTGTAATTAATCCAGGAAATGTGGCACGTTATGTAAAATAGGTTGCCATTCCCTGGGTTTTATAAGGAAGACACTAAGAATTGTAGCGAAAATACGATGTTTATTTGTAGATGAGGTAGAAAATCTTATACAAGACCCGTACTCAATGAATCCAATATGGGATATTTAATACAATGATGAACACTGACTTAAATAAACGATATAAGTAACACAATTTAAATAAAAATTAATGAGCCGATAGGGAACAAAAATTAAACGCAGAAAAAGAGGACAAAATATTAATGACTGTTGACACAAAGTGATTTCACTCAAATATGATAAAATGATTCCCATTAACAATGATGGAATTTACACTCAAATAATAACAAAATGATTGACATACAGAATGACAAAGGTTCCACTGAAATAATGGTAAATTACAAGTTTTCACTCTAATAGTGATAAATGATAATTTGTTACTTACATAGTGAAAAGGTTTGTAAAATCTGAGACGTGTATCATGTGGTGTCCACTTCATCACCACATAGTAGTCCAGTCCAATTGCTCTGCCGGACGGTCAAGGCGACACCACGAATTGTCCGCCCCTTCCAGTCTTCCTTGGGATCTTTAGAACCTATATTGTTCCCTGAAGACATGTTTGTTCGGAAGCCTTGGCATCTCACAACTAGATAACCATTATCTTCTTCCTGGTCAACTTCACCACCGACAGCAGCACCAACCCAAATTTGTACAACGACTAAAAAGGTGCCTTCAGTACGGTACAAATACGAAGATACAACATAACTCAATGACTTCGTTACTCTTTAACTTTTTCATCCCATTAACCCCTTATCATATCTTAAAAGCAGCATCTAAATCCGTGTAACATCTGTAACACGGTCATCTAATGACATATGTGATGCAAAAGGAGTTGATTATATAAAAATCATTATCAGGAACATTTTACAGGGTTATCATAATCAGGTTCATAAGTGAACATGTATCCGACAAAAATGTTAAAAAAAACCCAAAGTAACATCCATTTAATGCATGCAACATTCATGTAAATGCAATCGTTCTGCCCTGTTACATGCTCTTAACTAGAAAACATGCTATAATAAACCTAATAATATTACATTATATGACACAAGTCGGAAATACCTAAAATACAAAATAAATATAAGAATGAAACAAAGTGTAGAATCTAACGATAAATTTTCAATGATGTAAACATAATTCACTCATTCTCAAGTTTCATCACAAATTAATAATATGATTTAGCTGAAATCTTTCAATTAATCATCTCTTCAACACAATAAGTGGTACATCTTTAGCTTATGGTAGTTTGGCCAGTCATTTCACCACCCAACCTTAAGAATTAAAACGTGGAAGATCTTGTTTCGTTTGAAATACATACGGATGGTTTTACAAATATATTTTGCTCCGAATGAACACTATACCTTTTGGATATCAACAGTACCGGATTTACCATTGTGCTTAAGTGTGCTGTGCTGAAGCACATGGCCCCTATCGACCCCTTCTTGTCAATACCCCATTCAGGGCCCAGGTAAGGAGCCCCATAACTCAACTAGCACAGAGCCTCATTCGTCTTAATTAGGTGCTGGATATCGATTGTACTATTTTAACTGAATTTAGGTCTACAATTTGTTTTCATAAATTCACTGTGTTGTAGACCTTCCTATCCAGAAATACAAACTTCTTCTTTGAAATTATTTACTTCTCTAGATTTCAACGTAATTGCGAAATTAGAAATGCTGTTATTAGTGAATGGACAATGCTTATTCTTTCCATTTATTGCTAACGGTGTACAACCATTGCCATTAGTGTGAAAGTGGTGGAATGTCAATTTACATCTGATGAGATGATGTGCAATTGACTTATTTGAATCTTGTCGTTATAATCAGAAGGTCTAAAACATACGATGCAAAGACAAAGACTTGGCGTCACTGCTTCAATAAAGATAATAACTCGGCATACAACTTTATTTAGAATAATCCAAGCCCCTCCGCACTCCGTTGATTGTTGACTAGTAACATCCAGTTACTAATGCTGCAACGAAAGGATTTTCGAGCAAAAAAGCATTAAGTGGATAGAACATTAGGACAATCAAATCCCCACGTTACTTAGCTTGAAGACAAGTAACAGAGCGGTATTAGGAATATAATTAATGGTATAAAGCTGTATTCTACTCCAAAATCAATTGTTTAAATGATTATCAGAAGCTGTTTTCTTTAGCTCAGAACAGTGTAAGATGTTTGTTTCTAAAATGTAATAGTTATATGTAGTAACACTAACGGCATTTTGCTTTACATGATTTAGGTAGTTTCGTTGCACAAAAATATGTCCAGTTTATTTGCCAATATATTATTTGTATAAAGTATATCGCTTTACGTTCTTTGATAATTTACTTACATTTCAAAATGCCTGAAATATTTGCAGGGTATATTTCTTTTGCTTTCTGAGAGGCGACGTTTCTCACGCCTATGCTACCATAGAGTGTCATCACAAGTTGATATTCATGTAATATCGGAAGCATTCATCTTGTTTAACCATACTTTTCAAATATTATTTGACATTTGTTGTCATTGTTTGAATATTGTATTAATAGCTTGTGCTCATCCAATTTTGTGACCATCCAATAAGAAAAATGTATTCAGTTTGTGTATTCGGTTCTTTCCCATTCAACCATTAACATAAAGGTAATATCATGGTTTTTGTCAAATCAATATGTATGAGCTTACATGTATGTTGTGGTCAACAGTACTTATTTACCTTTGGCTTGTCTATTATATTGTTTTATTCGAGTTTAAGGTCTTCACAGATTTTGTGTGCTATGGGCCTACCATTTCCAACGTAAACAATGCTACATTTAGATTATTGACTTTTTTATGATACTTTAATGAAGCTGCGCAAAATAATTTTTGGTCAATGATTATTACCGGTAAATGACCTTTTTCTCTTTCTGAATGGGATTGTGATGTAAGGTTGGTTTTCATCTCAACGAAGCGTAATGGTATGATGTGCAAGCTTGTCATATATGAACGTTGTGGTTGTGATCTGAATTTTTTAAACCGTATGATACAAGTATAAATAACTTGTACAACACGTTCAGTAAATCTGCAAAGAACTGACTTTTTCCAAGTAAAGAAGCTTTAACAATGTAAAATATTAGGACAAATAGGAAAGTATAAAGACAGTTTGTAGAATAACTAACAATAATTATGGATGTTTATTTGCAAATAATTTTTTAAAAAATTAATATTATTTCAACTTTCCTGGTACATCAGTTACTTTTGATAATATTGGAAATCATCTCATAATATATTACAATTATTTTCCTTAGCATGAGGTTGAAGATTTCTCAGCTAAAAATCACAGTAAAATACCTAGGTTACGAATAAGATAAAACCTAACTTCCCAGATGGCATATGGAAACTCAATGGAAAATCCTACTCATTTATATGGAATGCCACAATTGGTGCTGCATACTTTAATACAATTTTTATATTAAACGGAAATTGTCCTTTTTCTTAAAAAAACGTGTGGTAGGAAATTTAAAAATAAACCCAATTGCGAACCGTTGTTGTGAATTCAAAGAAGATATTAGTTTGATTTCTTAATGAAACTTTCACGTATATAGCCTATCCTTTAGTTGCACTCAGGACATCAAATGTTTATCAACAATATTAGTAAAAATTATTGTACATGAACGAGTTTTCTTTTGTATCTACTTTGTTTAGAGGGTGAATAAATTATGAATTATTATTATTATTATTATTATTATTATTATTATTATTATTATTATTATTATTATTATTATTATTATTATTATTATTATTATCAAATATATCAAAAATAATCAGTAGCATCCTAAGCGGTTACCCATCATTGGGGCCTCTTGTTAGCCTGTGTGACTTTCATAAAGTTCTTTTTGCGCTGTCTTTCTTGTGACCATTCTTGACACTACATGTTCTGTTTCTTTTTGGCTAACATTCGTTCTGAATATTTTTATTGGGGCTTTTCCAAATGAGGCACACATACATACACACATACAGACACATCCATGCACACATACTAATCATTATTCTAAAGCCCCCTTGAAAATCTGTGTGCCTTTCTTTCTGAATGTTTTTATTTGGGCCTTTCAATGAGATAGAAAGCTCATGCATGCTACTAATTATTTTAGGGGTTTCATATACACTATACCCACCACTTTAAACCAACGGGAAAATAAAAACGCATTCATCACGTTGTTTATCGTAATGTGGATACGAAACCTTGGCAGGTGGTCGCCCCCCACCATTAAAATAATTTTTGGCAAATCCAGACACACAGATAAACAGACAGACGGATACCCTTTATTGAGATTAAAATATATTGGGTTTATATCATAGATTAGATGTTGAGAAATGCAACTAATGTTTATGACCAATTATATGAAGGGAAATAATTGCATAATTTACTCTGTGGATAAGATTTGTTCCGGCAAGATGTCGCTTTATTATATGTCCAATAGCTTTACAGTCAAGTCAATTTTTTGAAATTTAAATATTAAGTTTTATTATATATATATATATATATATATATATATATATATATATATATATATATATATATATATATATATATATATATATATATATATATATATATATATATATATATATATATAATAAAAGGTGAAAATATTAATGGCATTGTTTCTGATATTAAAATATTAAAATAGGACGGAATACAGATATCTGATCATCTTCATCCTGAAAAGATTATGTGTGACTTTGAATCATTACAGCAGAGAAAATTTCAAAATAAATTCGCATTGTCTTCCAATTACTGATTCATAAAATGAATTTATAAGTCTTTGTTGGAATCTTTATCTATGGTAAATTACACACAGGCGAAGCTATTTACATCTCTTGCGCGTTAAATCGAAAAGATAAAAAGTGCATTGTCTCACGGATAAAAAAAGATGTTAAACAATCGTGTAATGCAATTGAGAAAGATTATGTTATTTGATTATGTGATAAATGACAGTGAAACTGAGGACAGAGACAGTGAAGGTGGACCCCTGTCATAGTCAAAAATTGTGGTTGTAGCTAAACAAAATCCTTGGTAAGATTAACAGAGTTAAACTATATACAGTAAAATAATACCGTCCTGAGTTAAGAGTTTACAGTTATTTGACGTATTCAAATATTATTGGCTGATCATATTTCATTGAATATGCAGACTTGTATGTTTTATAATAATTGTTTTACCGTGCCATCGGTTGCTGACCATTTCAGTAGTTGTCTAACTTTGATATCGTCAGAAGCATATTTTAGTGCAAGATTTCTCATTTCTTCATAAAGAGATTATGTATGATAAATATCACCATTAGGTCGTAAAAAGTGATCGTAATCGTGTTCTGAACTTTGACATACCCAAACAGATACAGGGTCACTTTTACCGATATTTTTAATAAAATCAAATATATGACCATTAAATTTAACAACTCTGTCTCGTGGAAATATTGTTACAGCATCAGTCCATACATGTGCATTATGATCAATAATCATTATAGGGCTTCCATTTTTATATTTTGGTTTGTATAATATCTCTCCGTTTAGTGTTTTTACTGTTATTGGAAAACTTAATAACTTTTCTAGTTCAGCAACATCCTTAATATATGCACCAATATTTCTAACCGATTTTGCCCATTTAATATTTTTTACGTCGTAAATCTGTTAAGCCATTACCACGTATCGCATTTGTAAAATGTTCTGTAATTCGTTCATTTACACAGTTTATTCTTAACTCTGATAACCTCATCGGTTTGAGATCCGTAATGTTATGTTTATAATTCAGCAAATAAATCACATAGACTACAGCATTTACTTGATATCCGTGCTCAAAATATGGCCTATCAATACCAGTCAGTATTCCAGGTTTGGATTAAATATAACCATATTATTTCCCGACTGTATATGAACAGGGTCTCTTTTATCACGAATCATCCAAATATCATCATCTTTCTCTACAATAAATGTTATTAAAATAAAATATTTTTGTTTATCAAGGTGGTTAATAATTACTTTTCCTCGTTCGTCATGCGTCATATCAATAACAGTTCCAACTCAGACCACACATGAACAGCACCATCATCACGAAATTCCTTTTTGGCTTCACGGATACGTTTGTTTATATTAGCATTCGTTAAAGCTAGATCTTGCATCGAAACGCTAAATTTATATTCTGATAGTCTTTCAAGATTAAATCTAGGAGCAGATGGTTCAATTGCGGATAATTACTCCATTATTATAATTAAGACAAATATTCAATGATTCAAACAAAAAATAAGTGTGCTTGGTTGATAATCGGACATATTTATTATTGTAATAAACCATGTGTAAACAAATACTGCGGAAATCATATGCAGAGCATCAAACATGGAAGTACCATGTGTTTGGTGTGGTATTGGAGTTAGAGGAAACACACAATTATGTGTAAACTGTGGTATTAAAAATATAGAGAACTGAAGCGTTATTATGACAAGAAAATACATCAACTGGCAAATCCCCTATAAAGACAGAAAAGGACTATTTGACCAGATTTCAAAATAATGATTTAAACAAATAATATTATTATATAAATGGAGCAAAAAGAATTTGTGAGATATCCAATATATAAAAATTACGAGGCGTCACAAGATGGTGTGATTAGAAACTGCAGATTGAAAAAAACCAGTCGAAACTATTGATAAATTTGGTTATTTTAGATTTAATATAAGTGGAAATAAAACTTATTTCTCACATAAGTTCATATTAGAGTGTTATTTTAGAGTCGTTAAAGATGGACTTGTTATGGATCACTTTCATGGGAATTTTCAAAATAACCATTTATCTAACCTAGAAGCAATTAGACCGAGTCCGAATTCCAGACGTGGAAATCCAGGAAGGTGCAGGATATTTGGAATGAGAGCGATTAAATCCATAAATGCAAAAATATGTCAGGAGATTCCCTTTTCATCAATTAATGCAGCTGCCAGATATTTTGGCATTCATCCAAAATCAGTCAATTTGACATTATTAAAATTACTAATAATATACATACATGTAGGGACGAGCACGATGCAAAATGTACCAGAGATCTTGGCAGAAAGATAATCTGTAAGTTTACTAAAGGCAATTTATACAGTTATAAACCACAATGTACACGATTGATTATAGACAATCCTGAGCTAGAGTTTATAATCGCTGATACAACGGAGAAAAACATATTTATAAACCGATGTAATGCTTATTTATCGGATGGAACCAAACTAGGTACCATTTTGAGCTATATTGATGGCGACTTCCGCAGTTTGCTCGTTTAAGATCTTTGATGCTAGGCTATGTTTCTATAAATCTACTGTCAATGAGAGATTTCCTGGTTACGCTGTTAGAGTCGCTACAGATTCATTTTATATACATAAAAATATAAAGATTTGTTAAACCCACTGCTTGGTAATGGTGAGTGGGGAACATGTAAGATAAAACAAGGAAATATACTTAGTTATTCTGAATTTGCTGAAGTTTAAATTAAGGAAATATATGACAGAAATAATAATCGAAAATCAAAGTCATCTGCACCATCTGTGTACGATCCTGTGGCTAGACAAAAGACTGTTTATGTTAATGGGTTTGGAGGGTCAAGTAAAACAACTCGTGAGATTAAATTATTTATGAACAACCATTCAGATATGATTGTTTTGACACCTACACATAAACTCGATAGAGAGGTAAAAGAACGAGGTTCAAAATCATGCACATATCATAATTTCTTTAGATGGTGAGGAGATACATGGATTCCTGAGCGAATGGGTGAAAAATATATACCTAAGTATATTATATGAGACGAGATAGATACGGTGTCGTTAAAAACACTAAAAACAATTCTTGAATGGTTGGCAAAAAATACTGCTATGATTATGTGTGGCGATCATGGTCAACCACCACCCTTTTTGGGGCTGTCTCCATATGAATGGCTAAAAAATAATGTAGATTATTACGAGGAAACGAATGATGAGCCACTGAAAGAGTTTAAAAGATTAACCAGACTACAGCCAGATAAAAAAAAATGTGAGGTAATGCGTAAAGTAATTCCAGAAACTATTATTAATGATTTTTGGACTTTATGGAGACCCACTGAGTTGACAGTCGCAAGAAGAAAGATATTTCCTGATGAATTGCAAAATAAATTATTTACGTTACATAAAGAAAAGTTTTTACATCTACCATTATGTTATCGCCCAACAGAGATACTCGACGACAGAATATTGAAGTTGAAATTCCATGTGGAGACACTGGAAAGTCCCGAGTACAAAATCTTGTATTGACTGAAACTGTTTTGGGCGCTGTAAATATTGTTGAGAGAGCATTGAGCATGGATAAATCACCGTGGACGTTAGGATACGCTATAACGATTCATTCATCACATGGATTAACTGTCTCTGATGTAAATATCTAGATTGTAGATAATTGGATCGAATGGTCAAACTTAGTCTATATTGCAGAATCTCGCCATAGACGAATAACTCAATTACATAGAGTTATTATAGATTACGTGATAACTGAGGAGATTACTAATGATCCTGCTGTAATAAAGAAAAAATTAAGGTCTTATAAGCAGTGTGACAAAAAAATAAGCGTGACTCTGAGAGATTTATTAGGTATAGAATTTAATGCATGAATCAATTTCACAACTGAAAGATGCCGCTGCTGCAAAACTTTACTTTTATAAGCAATGTCGTGAACATGACATGCTTGACCAGTCTTATTTACTGAATGCTTTCCTTGTTTTGGTTGGTCTTGATCATCAAGTCGGATATCAAGTCGAGTTTCAGGACCACAATAATTATATCCAGGAAAGTATTTCTCACCAACATACTTATACCATGGCAATCCTGGTAGTTTTCCTAAAGAAGCAGCAATATATCGACCTGTCATTGTCCCTGAATCAGACATGGAGATAAATTTATATTTTTGTGTAACACATTTTACACATTTACCTGTTAATGCACGTCTTTTTTGTTTTCGTTATTATCTTTGTCAATCAAGCGGTGGGCGTAGATGACCTACATTGACCGTAATATAGACTCGTATTATTAATAATATAGATACAATAATTGACTTTTCGGCGACACGAAAACAGAAACCAGTCAAACACCATCCAGCATTACCAAATTCGATAAGGATGATTATAATAGGTCCATCTGAATCAGGTAAACACAATTATTATTAAATTTAATAATGAGATGGTTGAGATGGAGCAAACTATATTTAATAGCACCGTCTGTAGATGATCAGCATTATTACGAAGTACTTAAGGATTTTAACGAGAAAGCGACATTAATTAATAAAGACGGCGATGACATTATTGATTGTATCACAGATATAGATGAAGCCCCGTCTGCAGATGACTTAGATGGATTCATCAATAATCTCGTAGTATATGATGTGATGATAGACAAACAATTTAATCCAGCTAGAATAATTTCTCGAGGTATACATAAAAACACGGACGTGATTTATGTTACACAACTATACACACAAATACCTAAGGTGATCAGAGATACCTTTAACATTCTAGTTGTGTTTAATGGAGTAGATAATTATGCTCTACATAATATGTATTATACCTGGTGTTCAGGGGATATGAATATGATTAAATTTAAAAACTTTTTTCAAAAGCACAAGCTGCTCCATTCGGATTTTTAACAATAAATGGACATGACCCAAGATCCAGATATCGTATAGGTCTGGATAAAATCATTGGATAATTCATAGCAACAGGGAGGGTGAAGGACAACAATTGAGAGACCAGACAGTTAAACGAAATCGTGAAAAATACGTCAATAATAGGATAACAAAATTTTGCTAAACTCAAGAATTTATTATGCGCTTTATTACCGGTTCTTAACCGTGTAGAAATATACTCGGTTAGAGACTTTGGTTTAGCGTTAATGACCTTTTTCAGCCAGTTGTAGGAACATTTATTTTTCGTAAATAAGGCCTGCAGACTTTGTAGGGTTCACCCTCCCCGCTGCTGGCGGACTATTGGGACAGGGCGAAGATTATATTATTGTTGGTAAGGTATACAACTAAGTCAACGTCAGAACTACCTAACTTTATGCGACCTTACCAACCTAGAAACGACCGCAAGCTCGAATTAAATATTAGCTGCCTAACACGTTTCCATCACCACTATGCGCACACGCATGCACACATAAAGATAGAAGGACAATGTTCAGATTATGGATCGAAAGAGGTAGACAGAAACAAACAGATAGACAAAAAGACATAGAGAAAGACAGACAGAGAATGAGATTATCACCCTCAAGAGAAAAGCGCCATTAGAAAAAAATAAAGGACTCTCCAAAGACTTCCAATGATGATCATGTTGTCTGTTGCAGTAAAAAGTGTTCGCATATTAAGAGAAGAGATTCCAGAATCGCATTCGATTTTGAAAGAGTCTCAATGTGATTGTGTATCATTGATACACGTTCGCTATTTTCATGTTCTCAAAATGCAGATTTCTTATATTATCATTCATGTAGCGTTAAAGTAAATAGCATATACCACATCTCGATATTTATGTATCAAATAAATGTTTGCAACAGCAACGTATTAAAAATGAATCGGTAAACTACCAGTAATGTTATAAGAAAAGAAGCAAACTAGTCGAAATATGGAAGAACAATAATTATATCCCGAAAACATACTCCTTTTGATGTATTTCTAAGGTGGAGTTGCTACAGTTTGTGTGCCACGATCGTTGAAAAATTATGGATTATTTTTTAATAATATCACAATTTAGGAAATTCTAAAGTGAACGAAACAGTAATTGTTGAAAAATAAACTTCGGTCGCATTAATATCAGCCAGAAAACACTCAAGAAATATTACCTGACATACCAGACTAGGAATCGTACACATAAACACGTACAAATCAAAACAATATGCAAAGAAATTGATATACAAATCGTCTGAAAGAATGAAAGACATATTTAAATAGATAAAGGACATTGGGTATAACGTCTATCTCTATTTTAGGAAATGTGAAGACAAATTATCTGTTTTATACCAATATGTGTCAATTAGTATCATACAAGTCTCCAGTGATCGAAAATTCATGAACATTCTACATGGTCATCGTCAACTTAACTTTGGAAGTGGCTTAGAGCTGTTAATCAAGACCACTATTTGACTGCGCTTAATTACAATTGTACCTTTCGCTGAATAAAATCATTGATTCTTTCCTAGTGTGTTATCTTCATATAATGATTCAAAATCTTATCAATTTTTAGTTCCTTTTTTACATAATTTTGTTGGTAAAATACTCCAAAGTCCAAATTAAAATTTATACATGAACACAGTAAGCATGTTGTGTTTATATCAATCACCATTCGAAATGGAGCATGCAATTTATGAACAGCTGGTAAATCAAAAATGATGATAGAAACGTCGATTGTCTCCAATTACTTTTACAGTTTCGAAATCCATCCTGTTGCACGGAAAGGTGTCGTTGTCATTCTCCTTGTGTTTAATATCATATGCTCTGTTGTGTTCATGTAAAATTATGTTATCTAACAGATCAGTACCTTCCATTTCTGTACTGTTATCTTTCCTAACATAATATATAATCACGGACAGTACATATTTCGAAATTTCCAATGTGTATTACGTCCATGAGAGAAAAGGACTGATTGATCTTTTCTATTCGCTATTAAAAAATGGAGGAGGAATGTGTTTACATATGATATGCACAAGTCAGCACAGAAAATTTACACTTAAATAATCCTAAAAGAACTTCAGAAGAAGCAATCAACAGACAAAAAGAGAGTTATATAAATGATAATAGAAGATGAATGGACTCGGATCTAGGCAGGTGACAGGGGATAAGTGAGATGGGATTAAGGTGAATGGCATAGCATTGCAATACAACTTAAAAAGACTGAAAATGCTGGACTGTTCATCTTGCTAATAATACTAGACTGTAATTAATATAACCTTGCTCTAATTAGTTTCATGCTGATCTTTAAAACAAAATTTCCATTAATTGTAAATATTAATAAGAACGCACCGAAATTTCATTCAATTTAAAGAAAGATGCTTACAAAATGCAGATGAAAATCAAAAGGATGATTGAATGCCTAAATTAAATTACTTATGAATTTTCTTAGACTTTCCTCGAAATTTTTTCGCATTGTTTTATTTTATACATTATTTTTAATAATACTGAATTCACGCACATATCGCCCAATATGTACATATTTTAAAGCATGAACGATATTACCTATTACCAACTTTCATCACTCAAGAACATTAAAGTTTTATTAAGAACAAATGTGATGTCTCGGTGTGATCATCACATACGAATTTGGACCTCGGAGGCCTAAAAAAAAACGAAATTAAACAATATGTGTATGCAATCAAACCAGGCTATATAGGGATTAATGAGCAAATTGTCTCACGTCAAGCAGCAGTCCAAGCAGATCCTCAGGCAACAAAGTCAGTTGATCAGACACAGACAATCCTACTCCCAGCCAAGCGAAAATGTAAACTGACAGTACAAGAGGCAACCAATAATAGCCCTGGACTCCAAACAACAACAAACCCATCTCAGATATGGGTAACACCTACAATAGCAACAATAATGCACACACTACATTTCCATCAGAAGAGTGTGTCCAACTCCAGCAACCGTGCTTCGCATAGCTCAGATGAATGTCTCAATGCCAGTTCTAATAGCTTTAGGGATGGTCCTGCGATTTGTCAATATCACAAATTGAGTTTTCTTTTATTTTTAACGACAAAATATACCACCTGTCGATTTTGTTTTGGGTGAAAACAATTGTAGCTGTTTAAACTTTTGTATACAATCTTTCGTTTGGGATTGAGAAATTCAAACTCAACATGAAAGGATGCTGCAAACTTGGCTATAAAATGCTCCGGAATCTATATATTGCTATCCTTTGCTCATATCTGTATAAGCATATTAACAGCGCATTTTACATCATAACTAGCTCATGTAGACACCTGGTCTGGGTACTGTATGCTATGATACACTTAGATGTGGGATTAGCTACACTACATCAACCTATGAAAGAGGAGAAATGAAAAATACAATCATCCAAATGGCCGTCTCGTTTGTGGCTTTTGTTGTTATTGTCGTTTGTTGCTAGCTAACACAACTGTGACATCAAAAGTGATCACCTCTTTCTCAAAGACATATGTCTGCAATAGCACCCGAATCCAACAGTAGAAATTACAAACCAGAAAAGATATGACCCTTTTAATTGACTCTGTAGTACTGTAAAGCATAGTGGTTCTAGCAAATATATCACCAAAAGAATGATATTTTGAATTTCATGTTTCGTAGAGGACGTTGGGGTGAAATTATTCAATGCTCTAATAATCAACATATCTGAAGACTTAAACTTGCAACACATTCCACAATATACATATTTCTCTTTTCATGAAGAATTTGTTCTCAACTTGAGGCCAGGAAAACGATTTTTTTGAAAATCAATTTTCAGCAGTAAAGGCACGTCTCGAAAGTGGGGGCATATTAGCATAGACGTGTATATTTTCAGGCACTATAATAAAGAATCATCACTAATATGGTGCCACTGACCATTTGACATTTCAACATGCATGGAAAGCTTGCGTGCTACATTTTAATAAATTTGAACACAAACACAATGCGTTTATTATATACACAAGGAAGCTAACAAAAAGTAGAATACATTTGCATCATTTATAGAAAATACTTTAAATGCAAATATACCTAGAAAGCCTTGAGAACGTGCCTATTGGGTGGAGCCTACTGGTCATATAATGTGATTAGGATATTCTGGTCCATATATGACTCTAGAGATGCAAATATATAAGAATATTTTTATATGGCGAATGGATGCAATGATGATACATAAAGTATAGAGACAATCTCACTGCGTCCCCTATTGCATTATTACATACATATAGCTTATATAAAACTATCGATTGTATTATTTTCATTAAATTTATATTTTCTGATTGTTTTCATCAAACACCTTGCGATGCTAACCTACCATACCCGGAAGAAAGAATTCTACGCTGTCATTAATGACGTCTATGTGATACATTGCCGTTTTTGTTAAATATGAACAATAGGATATTGGTGACTGGGCAGTGTCTTTTCTGGCCAATGAATGTTGCCAGCGGATGACCTATGTTTCATTCTGAAGGCTATAGTAATGGCGCGTCAGATCACATGAGAATGAAGAGCGATGAGATTATTTTTGCTCGCAAAGTTGCACTTCGAGGTTGTGACCTGTAATTCATATAAAACGTACCATACAAATGTACAAATCCTGTGCATTTAACCAAACAACAAATAACAAATGACTAAATAGTGTATTACCCTTTCAAAACATATCAAGCTCGACTTTTATAGAGAAATGCCAATGAAGTGATTGAAAACAATTGAAACGTATGTATTTTGTCCAGTCAGTTTATCCAAATGTTTATTTGTGGGTGGGTGGGTGTGCATGTGTCGCTTTGGAGAGATAGAGAGAGACCAGTGAGGTTGAGTGACAGATTATGATACAAGTGTGCACTCTCGAAAACAGTTTAGACAACGACAGCTTCAATCTTTTCATTGCTGATTATCTGATATATTCAGTTGAGCCAAATGAATCGAATCCTCTTGACCTAATCAGATTTAACTATCTTAAAATATCAGAATATAACTTGGAAGGACAGTTCAAGATTCAATTGGCACATCTCTCTCTCTCTCTCTCTCTCTCTCTCTCTCTCTCTCTCTCTCTCTCTCTCTCTCTCTCTCTCTCTCTCTCTCTCTCTCTCTCTCTCTCTCTCTCTCTCTCTCTCTCTCTCTCTCGTTTCAATATCCAAGTTACAGTTCATACTATTTTAGTGCCTTGCAAAGAGATGTAGTTTTTCTTTACAATCACAGGATTGTCCTCGTTTACGTCTTGTAGTTTAAATGATCCCTTATTTCCTAAGATGTAGGATCATCACCGTTGGAAAAGGCAAACAGTGAATGACCCATTCGTAACCGGCAGCAAACCTGGGTGGAATTTGGTCATTGATCTATTTGTGTAAACATTGTGTCGCACCTTGAAAGGCATCATCTCATTTTACCTTCGGACAAAAGTTTATTTTGTCAAAATATTCGTCAACTGAGAAATGGTGAATTACTTATGGATTACTTTATAATGCATTTATCACGTCTTTTAATAGCTTCGCAAATACAGATCGCCTAAATTTTTTCAATTCTATAAGCAATATTTAATTGCTAATATAGTTTTAAAATTTACTTATAAAGACATCATATGTAATTCATTCAAATGGAGCAATTTAATATAGCTATTTATTTCCATCAATAAATGATTAAATGCATGAACATTTTCAGTAATCATATTTAATTACATTCTTAGAACGCTAATGAAATTGTTTGTCTGTTAAGGTGTTTGCATCATGGGAAAGCTGGTACTGTTTGCACAATCTCTGTAAGTGCTCTTGATGGTTATACAAGCAAAGGCAGCCTGTTCATCTAGCGTGCTCACTTGGAAGGATTCCATGCGTCCTGATCGTGACAATACAGGCTGGTAAAAGTAGAAGTCAAACTCGTGATGATGATAGTGGTGGTGGTGATAGTGGATGTGATCGTCCTAAAGACAATGATACTACACCTTACACTGCTTCTACCGGTATTAATAATTCCACAACGACTACTACAGTTGTTTCGGTACTGCTACTATTACATATAAAAGCGAGAGATATTAGCCATCATTGTTTACTGCGACCTCTATCTGTAATACTACCATTAAATAGTATATTTTAAACATAGATTGATTATATAACATTACATATTTTTAATTTAAGTTACAATTGTCCTGTGGAGATGATATAAATCTGATAAACATTAAATTATATATATATATATATATATATATATATATATATATATATATATATATATGTATGTATGTATGTATGTATGTATGTATGTATGTATGTATGTATGTATGTATGTATGTATGTATGTATGTATGTATATAAGCACAAATTATACAGATAATGAGTAAATGTTACCACAAGACGCAACGATTGTCCAGTTTAATATATAATTGTACCCAAAAGCTAATTGGAACGGAAAATGACGAACAATGACCAAGATCTCTGTTCAAATCGTTGAGGTCTTTTTGCTTGGGTAGTATGGTTTTTTTCCTCGGCTACACCTCTGGAATTGTCATCTGGATCTACAATGTCTTCCTCGATCTCTGACTTGCTGATTTCTTGTGAAGACTCTCTCTCTCTCTCTCTCTCTCTCTCTCTCTCTCTCTCTCTCTCTCTCTCTCTCTCTCTCTCTCTCTCTCTCTCTCTCTCTCTCTAGGAGGAGGAAGAGGAGTGGTTACGGCGAGTACAGGGCAGTGTGGTATAGGGTCGATGAATGAAAGAAGGTCCGGGTGCACGATATTAGGTGCATTGTTGCCATTCCGACGTTTGAAAGGGTCTACCACACAGAAGTAGCAGTTGATTGAGTGGTCTCTTTTCCTCTCAGTGGCAACCTACAAAAATAAACTTATTTCACTCATGAATAATGTGTAAGAGATTCTTGCAACCGTTTTCATATATGATATACTTTTTCAATAACATTAAAAACTGTAAAACATTTTAAAAATAAGCATTTTACAGTTTTAAAAGATTTATCACATCTTATAACATAAATTTCCCAGCAACAATTATCCATCTTACCTTCTAAAGTTTTTGGAAGTGCTTGCAGGTGAAATGAGATGCCCAGGGATTGTATTGATATCCGACTGGCATGTGGAAGCATGCCTTATGGGCCCCACACATCTTAGCAGATGCTTCCACGGACCAATGTTTCGCTCTTATCTTGCAAATTGGCCGCTGACATAGCAAAATACGTCTTCCGGATTCTTGCAGCTTCTTGATGCAATCTCAGAAGAATGCAGATGTGTATCTACTTAGGCAGCTGGAACTAAACGGATCTGGTGGGCTTAAGGTCCCTGTATTTATACTAATATTCATATTACAGGAAAAGTTCTAGAAGTTACTCCAACTTTACTCATGACTGAATCTAACTGGGATGTTCTGGGAGATGGGTAAATTTCAACATATCACTGTCCTCGTCATAAAAGGAATGTTTGTATGGAATAATGGACATTGTATATGTTTGAGGCCTAACAAATTAGGAACTAAAACTTACTACCCAGGAACAAAATAAAACATTGTTACAAAGTGTATTTTAACTGGAGACTATCTTCGACATTTCTTCTTCTGTAGCTTTTGAGATTTATAGTTGATTTTTATTTGTCTGCTCTGACGAGACGTTTTATGGATTTAAGTAACGTTTTGTTTTGAGTTTCAACATTTTTCCGTATATTGCAAGAGTCCTCCTAATTTGCCACATTTATTGATTGGGTAAAGAGTTCATACTGAATCTTTCTGATTATTATATCCATATCTTATGAAGAGAAACAAATTAATGAACTGTATATAATATGTGGCAAAAGGTGAAAGCATATTGATAATAATAATAATAATAATAATAATAATAATAATAATAATAATAATAATAATAATAATAATAATAATTATTATTATTATTATTATTATTATTATTATTATTATTATTGCAGGATATATTTAATTACGTTCAAGAGAGTGTACATTTATTAACTCTATTCTTAAGAAATATTGCAAATAATAACTTGTTTTTCATTTTCGTTTCTTATCATTAGTAGTAGTAGTAGTAGTAGTAGTAGTAGTAGTAGTAGTAGTAGTAGTAGTAGTAGTTAAGAATAGTTGAATTTGCAGATTAAATCAATGTGCATGATTATAAATCATTGAAAACCATTAGGAATTAAGTCTTGTTAACTTAATCGAATGTGAGTTCATGTGAAACAACAACTATCAAGAAAATCTATCTTGCATAATGGAAAAGATCGTTTACCATTCTAGCTATCAATTTGCTTTGCAAAAATTGTTGTTTCTAATGTATTCTTCTACCTTAATATTAACTTTAGTTTATGTATCGAAAATTAAATATAATAAAATCAAGCAGTACCAGCATCAGTCTTTTCATTAAGGTCGTATCCTTTTATTCGGTATTGATAATAAACAGCTTGTGAAAGAACATTGAAAGATTGTCGTAGAGTTATTGCGCATTTAATGCCTTTCTGTCCTCAAAACCCTGGCTGGTTCTACAATTTCTTATCTTTGTGTATAGTACTTATTGTATTATTGCTTGCGTTCTTTAACTCTTATTATTAATTACCTTTAAAAAATCAAATTAAATGCCATGTGACTGATATCATTATTACGTGTCGGTACTGTACAGCTCACACATACCAAATGTTATTACAGTTAAAATGCGCTGATATCAACATTCCCTTGAAATCATTTAAAACAAATCCAAGTAAAGCCAGAGGGATGATTAAAAATTTAGCTCTTCCTGCCAATCATAAACTAGCACTGATCCTCCCATCCCACCTAAAAAAGTTGTTATATAGACTTCTACCTGCTCGATTTCTTCAGCAACCCACTCTTACTTTGATCATTAGCAAGATGAAGTTAATACTGTTGCATATCGGCAGGTTTTGAGAAAGAAAAAAACTGTTGCATTTGGTATGTTCTCTCCAATTTATATATGTAAACAAGATAGCTAAGACAGTCTATTTTCGGGAGATTTCTGTTGTCCATTGGTTTGTTGACGTTTTCTCTTCTGACCTTACGGTTTTCTTTGATACATTGTATCACGTTAAAATATAATAATCGTTAAGGCCAACTAGGGCTCGTTTTGTAGCTTGCCTTATTTGGACTGACAAAATTCGATTGCCAAATGACTGAGTGGATCTTTATGTTTGTACATGACCTATAGTTTACCGGCCTGAACAATTGGAATAATTGTCGATTGACTTCATCAAAGTCATTGTATATTAACAACTTATTGATCTTTATCCAAAGCATGATGTCAAAGAAGTGAGTTCATATTTGCATCTCAAATAGTGTTCGTTATGTTGTTTATTTCGCTCTTCATTTCTAACTGAAATGTTACGATGTGTTTAGAAGTTGCTTGATCGTTTTGCACATAAATTAATATAACAGGTTCTTCTTTTTGACAATTTTCGGGGGAAAAAACCGAATTTATTGTGCGTTAACGCTACATCTAGAAATTCTATCAATCAACCGTAAAAAACAGACAAGCATAATCTGTATTTAAGATAACTTAATTCGATACACATTATCAGTTCAAATAGAATAATATGCTGACATGTTCTGAAAATGTTTTCGTAAATATGATCAAACCGGCATTAAAAACACAAATGGTACAAAAGAATGCCAAAAGACAAGATTTATCGTGTCAAAAGCACATTTAAAGTAAACAAAAAAGCGATTGCATATGTGACATGGTGCTATCTTTTTAAAACAACGGAAATAAAAATGAAATTCATTCTAAATTACTAAGAGGAAAAAGGCAAGCGGGACTCGCGTCCGGATTATTAATAAATTTAAAAGAGTTTGTGATTATATAAATTACTTCATAGAAAAGAATAATAAACTACATATAAACAAACACAGAGAAATCGAATAGAAAATAATAATAATAATAATAATAATAATAATAATAATAATAATAATAATAATAATAATAATAATAATAATAATAATAATAATAGATAGGTTTATTAAAAGTTTCTAACAGCATTTTATTGTTTGATGAATTTGCAGAGATTAAGAGAAAAATTATTTTATTTACTAAAATCTTCGACTGTGCAGGAAATGCTGTTTTCATGAGCACTGCTATATACGTTTACTAGAATCAAAACAAATAAAATCATATTACACTGTTATGTTGTTTATAAAATACAAACAGGAAAAGGAACAAAGCCCTAATAAAATTTTCGATTGAAAAAAACAGGCGGACAATCCAGGGAGAGGGAACTTAGTAGTTGCTGAATTCAACCGAAATAAAAGTTCATTACGCTTCTTTCGTATCATTATAAAATTCCCATCCACACCATGCAGCCTGCTTCCATCGCTATGTGTGTTGTACGATGTAAGCCTTCATTACAATATGCTTCACTTAGATATTAAACGAGTAACCGGAGACAGTTTCACAATTGGGTGCACGTCGGCCCTCCAAAAAATCCAACTTCGACTCTGACACTTCATCCCAGGGGATGATTACGTTACACATATTGGTACTAAATTCACCATTCAAGTCCGTATTTCCTAAGAAAATAGAAAGAAATCACTTTACAAACTTGTGCATAGTCAAGGTGGACAAATGAAATTATAACAGCGAAAGTAGGTATTCATAACGATATGATTCTCGGTAGTCGTTATTATACGTTCTTTACCTTATATAGAATGCAAGACCTACAGGCTAGGATTAACCATAACAGTCAAACCATAAATAACTTATCGATAAGTGCCAATGCATAGTTGTTTTCCAATAGATACATTTGTCTCAACAAAAATAAAGGAAACAAATAACAAAAGATTAAAGAGCTTTTCTAAACCCTAAGTGAAATAAAAAATTTTAGCTATCCACCAGTCAGATGTAAATCGAAACAATGACTCCCTGACTGGACAAAATAAATGAAGAAAATCATAAAGACGCGACAACAAATTCAGTTACAAAGTCTTTTTTTCCTATACAAAATTAATTTGAGCAGTAATTAAATGAGGTTAATATGTCTTTTTCATTTCAAATTAAATACTGACAGATCTGTTGCCTTTTCTCTTATAAAATACGATTTTTTTACTTTTTTATAACGTTGGTTTCGTTTATCAGAGCACTGAAACAAAGCATATATTTTGTTCTTTTTTCTTTATTACAATCCCAGAGTACACTATATATATATATATATATATATATATATATATATATATATATATATATATATATATATATATATATATATATATATATATATATAGTTTATTTTATTTATATGTATATATACAGAGAGACAGAGACAGATAGAGACAGAAGAGAGAGAGAGGAGAGATATAGATAGATGCAGTTTTATCGAAATCTATAGCTTAAATGTAAATTAATCAAATAAAAGTGCCCGTCGTAGATTGATGTTCTTATGTGTTCATAACGCTGAAAGACAGTATAAGAATAATAAAGCATTCTTTGCATGGTGTTATATCATTTTATTTGATGGTATATAAGTGCATTTAAGTGACTCTATCAAGTCCCAAATGTCCTACTGCTTACACTGTTTCGACTTCTGTTCCTAAACTGAGTAATAGATAGAAGAAAAGGCAACGAGTTTGAACAATTTAAATAATTTCAATCTCTAAGTTATAAAATTAAAATTTTATAAAAACATACATTATTATGAATTTCAATCCAAACTTATCATAAAATTTTCCTCACAAGTCTAAAAGAATAGAGAGTTCCCAGTGAATTCTAGGTCTTGAATCAACTAACGTCCTTCGAATATTGATGTATTACAACGTCATTTTATTGGTTGTCATTGAATGAATTCAAGATAATTCCAAAATAATATCGAGTTTAAATGTCAATGAAAACTTTGTAATTCTAATAAATAAGCCTAACAAATGATTTGTCTAAATTAACTATAAACCCAATATTAAAATATATGCAGTCTGATAATAAAATAAGATCAATACTTGAAAATTGGAGTAAGAATTATTGTTTAAGTCTCTCTTGCTATACATTTCTATTACGATTCTAAGTCGCAATACCTCCATTGTGACTTATGTCGCAAAACAAACAAAAATATAGATTGGGTTTTGTTGCTACACACAGTGTTGTCGATTTTAGTTGTACTAATACAAATTAGTGCTATATTATTATCTAGCGTTAAGATAGAAGCTTGTCAGGGAACTGTTCACTTTACGGAAACATTCTTGCGTGTTGGACCTGTGTGGACGTGTAAAATGCAACTCGTTCTTGCTGTCGCCTGTATCAGATAAAAACTTATTGATTCTTTCGGAATTTATTCTAAATTAACAGAAAGAAAGATCGTTGGCAACTTATTCCATGATATTGGATAGGTTAGCCTTGTTCAACTACAACACGCATATGCACTTTCAACATAGCATTTCTATTCACTGGTACAACCGCCGTGAAATCATAAAAAAAAAAATGCTTTCGGAGGTATTGTTGTCTCCGGTGATTTTCAGGTTCTGGAGGAATCAGATCACGAGTTAACTTGAAGCCTCTCAAGAGGAACATTGTTCATCGTGTTTAAACAGTCTTTGCATAATTCTATACCCGACGGTGACAAATCATTTTGCATAGAAATTTTGCATGCTAATTCTTTAACTCCCAGATGGCCTTCATATGTTCGTTGTGCATAAAAATTCCCCTTCATTAGATTTATGTGAGAGTATACAGAAAGGTCTAATAACACGACACCGAAGCAGATGTTCGTCTACAAGTGGAATAAATTTACTACCGACGTTAACATCCGCTGTCACCTGGTAAAACACAGTCTATAAATTCGGCAGCATCTTAAGATCTGAGGTTAAATGTGTCAAAGGCATAAATGACAACATCGAAACCAGTCAACCATTTAATACGCCTTCAGTTACGTTTTCGTCTGCTTCCTTTTTGTTCATATTCCTCAAACTGAGCTGCATCAACATACTTTGCATATTGGCATAAATAAGGCTCATAACTTCTGGGCGCCCGTTTCATCCACGATGCCGTTGAGAGAAGCAACTGACATTATCATAGTCTCTTATTTACACAATTTTGTTGATTTAAGCATGTCTTCACGACAGCACCTCACGACTTTAAGTCAAAATCTTGAATGTCCATTTTAAATATTTCAGTTTTGTAAACTAAGTCAAATCAGCTTTGACGGCAAACCTCAAAACCTCCTCATGGCTGCATTATCGTGTAAATGAGCGTCCGTAAATGTAAATATCCAGTTAGTATTCGATAATGTGTAGTTTCTAAATACCAAAGTAAATTCAGCAAATTTGCAAAATTGGTGAACCGTCAAGTCCATTGATTACTTTAACAAGATCTTCGCATATTGAGCTTTCAACTGAGTTTGCAATGGTAGCGTTGAATTAAACGTCATAGAAAACCGTTCCGTTCGCTAAATAAATTAACAGCCTTGACTGTCGGTTCAGGTTCATACGACACATAATAAATAGATGTCATGGTGTTGTCATGTATGCGAATGATGTTTCTCAGGTTCACGAATCAAGATTGACAATCACGCTTTCGGCGGATCATAGCTTCTAGTTTATCCTGCATAATAGACACATGCGATTTGGATTTGGATTTATGAAGTAGCTTTAAAAGTTTTTTCAGTCAGACACCTTCTAAATGATTTTATTTCACAAGCCGTAAAAAGACAGATTATTGTCGAAGAGACTCACATAACTACATCTATACTCAGTTTCATTAGGTTTTTCTCACTTATTTTCAAGAACATGTTGAGCACTAACTGCTTATCCAGCCAGTTGTAGATTCGCGAGAGAAAGGAATAATTCAAATACAGTGTAGTTAGGTCTTTATTGAAATTTTGCAAGCCTGTGTCACCATTTTTGTCTTAAATCATGTCCTTTAATAGCCGATGGTATAAATGCGCGTCTTGATTATGCGAAAGATGAACAAAATCTTTTAAATTGGTTGAGACTTCGGTCACTACTAACCGTGAAAATACGTCAAACGTTCCAGCTTAGTGTTTATATTTTCCAGGAGTTTGAATGCTATAAACCCGTGCCATGGAGCACTCACGCCTTGTTTAGCATTAATTTGCCAGGAAAATTCTTGGACGTGGCTTTGATTTGAGCCAATGGATATCGTGTGAAATAAAATTGTAGAGGCTTTCCATCAGACCGTTGTCAAAATTTGTCTGTTGTCACTAAAGGACTCATTGATGTCATCCAATAAGTAAGATTGGATAACGTAACTTTTCCGTTGGCAGAGGCATTAGCCAAATTTCATCAGTATTTGTGAATAGCTAGCTGGTGAATTAATGTAACTATATTCCTGGTCAGGAAATAACTTTAAGAAAGTCTCTGAAGTATCCGAATATATGTGAGAGAGGAATTGTGCATGAAAACTGCACTATCTCTTTTTCGTCAGGCTGAAAAGCTAACGTTAAATTCTGGTTTAATACCAAACAGCGTATTGCCCCAAGCTTGACCTGGTCTCTTTTTATATCTGCTTGAGGTAATCGCCCGTTAATCTTGACGACCAAGGAATCATTTATACAACTTGAATTCTGGAGAATTTTTTTATGAACATACGTAAGAGTTCTCGTGGGTCAGTGGTTCTTTCCGGTGATTTCCGGTCTCTTCCTCCACCATTAATACTGGCCGCCAAGAATAGCCTACCGTGTGCTGAAAAATGGCGTTAAGCTCAACAACAACGTAATAGTTTCAGCGGAATATCGGTTGAAATACGTCTACGGTTTTGTTTATCCTCGAATAAATGAGCAATTTCCACCCGCTTGATTAGCAAACGAATCTTGATATTTAATATTGTAGCTTGTGTAAGAATCCTGGTATTTAAAAATTGCATATCTCACGCGGATTGTATTAGTTGATTTACAGCTTGTGTAACTGGTTGTGGTTTATCCGGGGTAAGTTGCTGCTGAATTGACAGCAGTTCGTTCAAGGATCCCTAATAAATGAAGCATAATAGTTTTTCACATAACGCACGCTTTTCAAATCCTACGCTCTCATGCAAGATGCTTTTGTTGAATCAAAGCCGGCGTGAGGATCTGTGCGGGATAAATTATCTCTAATTACAATTTCCTTTAATAAATGTTTCAAATATTATTATCGAAGCAAAAATTATCAACCAAATCTTTAACTTAGCTACATCAATCCTCAATTTAATGTTTCGCCAAATCACTTTAAGTTAACCAGCAGAAAGTATTACACCAACTCGAACATGAACACTGCTTATATAATAACATCCGATGATTTCAAATGTATTGTAATGTTCGTATATTAAGGTCATACATTCTCTATCTTTGCATGTAATTTATTAAACGACTGACATGTCAAACGCTTAGACTGCAGTTTGTAAATATGCATCATCTTTACGTAAAAATATTTATGGTCTTTCCAGAGATTATAATGTTAAAGGCATCTCTCAAATTAATTTATCACTGGTCAACTTCGCTCCCGCTACTGATTTCACTATTATTTTTCAATGGTATCACTGGAGTGTTCACTACCCATTCCACTATCTCCACGTCAACGAATTCAAGTTTTCCTGTACAATACCAAAATATTCTGATTTATTAGTTATAAGTTTGACAACGTACGTTGTTGTTGTTCCAATACAATTCCTTGCCATATTAGATCATAGGCGCTTAGCATTAAGAGGTTAGTGTTAGAACTGGTCGGCTTGAAGTCAGGATAGCGTGACTGGGTGGGAAAGTCTCCCGCATGACGCCTTAGTGCTAGTCGTCACTATAAAGTGACACAATGCAGACCTCGAAACGATATGACTGAAAAGCTACGTTAAAAATCCAAATCACACAAACACATACACACACACGCCTATTCCTGTAGCAATTTGGTGGAAAGTAATCTCTGTAAAATAAATTAAATGCAATTTAGCCGCAAACAACAATAGTGGATTGGCTTGACTGTTGCAGCTAGTATAGTAACTTCTCCTATAGGCTGCCGCGATAGTGGAGAGACTCAACACAGGTTTGCATAAATCATGTATTCGTGTATGATTCAAGGGAAAAGTCACTGAGTATAGAAGGCAATAGTTTAAAGCCATAGCAAAGATCCAAAAGCCCACTAATACATTTGAAGAAAAATTAACACTTACTACTGAAGATGACTGAGCTTCACATCAGGCGGAATGAAGATGAAATGGATACGAAACCTTCGGAAGTCAAATTATTTTTCTCGTTGAAAAAGAAAAGGAAGATTATTAACTACCTTAATTTGTAGTTGTATGCTCAGCCAGGAACAAATCTATATCAGATGCGATTAATAGCAATATTCAATCATCAGCCGTGGCTAAGGGCATGCATTGAACTGGACACACCTTTGAGACACTGATGATAATTTCACGACAAAATGTGACACAAGTTTACATGTTCAAAACACAAAATTTTCAGATCGATTTCACATGAGTTGATGGACTTATCAGCAAATACAAACTATAGAATTTCAACTCAAAGTGTGCTTTGATCCGCTAATGGCACCCAAAGAGTGACAAAGCTTTGAGTCTTGGAGCAAGAAAGGTGCTGCACAGAGCATTGTATATCCGTCTTGTGATTTTTGCCCTATCAATTAATGTGGTTTTTTTTAGCTAAAGGCTGCCAACGATAAGGCATGGAAGTGGAGTAGAAAATGTCATTAAAGGTTTAAGAGGTTAAAGTCATAACCCTATTTAAAATAGCAAGCACCTGCATAACAATACCCATTGTTTTTCGCCTTGCCCTTTTGTGTCAGCTGTCAAACTGAACACGGGAAACAATGTCGAACCAAGATATCAAACATGCTAAAGTTTATGAAACTATTTTTATTAATTAAAATGTTATTATGCACATGCATAAATGAAAATTACATATACACCTGGATGAGCATTACCATGCGTGTGAAATCATACATATCCAATATGATGAAGAGACGGACTTTTGGATAACCATTGCCCTATTTTAATATTATGAACCTAATATTGATCTACTAAAACTACATCAAGATTCATATAATAATTTAACAATACAAGTCCTAAAGTGTTCATAGCATTACATTGACCTTAAACAATGAGTTTGAACGAGTTACGCAACAAATGTTCTAGTTATTAAATATTAGTATACACAAAGTGTTCTTAATATAGTATGTAGCTTCAAATCTACATAATAGATGTTATTACTGGTCTTTAAGATCGAATCGTGAAAATGGTATCTGAAAAATTATCACGTTATCGTGGACATTAACATGTTCAGTCTCTGCACTCTGAATACAGAAATTGTACTTTCAAACTTGACAAAAAATGTAATTGAGAAGGTTACTGAGCAGGGATTTTATAAAGTCTTTTGAGTTATTGTAAAGACTAAGTCGGAGTGCTACATGATCGCAAGGGCGTTAATGAGCTACGTTTCGTATAAGGTACAAGTGAATCCGAGATTTAACTAAATGTTAAGCGCTATTAAGCCATGTTTATCAGACAGGTCTGGGTGTTAGTGAGGCAGGTGTTACACAGACGATTGGTTAATGAGGCAGAGATTTTAATACAATTGTTTAGTGTTTGTTATCTGGTGACTTTCGTGAACTTTAGTTGTTATTGAGCTAAATTTGTCCATAAAATTTTCCGCGGACAATACCAGTTGAAACGGAGTAATGAAGGATAAGTGAACAATGATTTATCAAAAATATTTGGTGTCAGCGAGCCAGTGTTTTCTAAAAAATTGTCGGGTGTTAGCCGCGTTTTCCTCATAGAATATTGGACATTATTGAGCCATCTTTTTCAAAAATATAATCTTGGATTCATTGTGCTAGATTTGTTCATACAATATGTGTGAGCGTGCGTGCGTGCACCCACAGCATAAGCCAGTTTCAATAGGCTAATATTGGCTATCGGAGCCAGGACTCAAGTTATTCTAACAGACACAAACGAATATATAATGTTATGTTCAGATGTATTGTATTTTGATCTCTCGGGCCATGACTGTAAATTATTGCTTTAGATAAAGATCAATAAATAGGTTTAATTGGGTCCAGGCTCTCTACATTGAACATGTTGATATTCTTTGGCAATTTTCCGTTGGATGATTAAGTCAGGTCGGTTGTGTTGCAACACAAATCAAGTGTGTTGTATTGTGATATGAGTGACGTGCGAGGTATTGCAATTGCAAAGGAGTTTTGGAAATGTATTTGTGAAAGAAGAGCATAACAATAAATTCATTCCTGTTGATATTTCTTAGTATTGTTTGTATGTAATATCAATCGACAGATGCTTTAAATGGTGATTTAAGATTTAATTTGAGATAATCTTTTGTTTGGATTATTTACTGAAATTAGAAATTGCTCATTTACTTTGGACTAAAATGTTATTGTAGGATTATTGTGAATTCATTCATAGACATTTTGGACAATGATATTGTGACACGCCAAACTTGCTATCATTTCAGAAACGAAAATCCTTCTGAACAATCAGTCTTTTTGGATGTGTGATATAACTTAGGATTAGTTGGCTTCCGTTAGTCTCGAGAGACGATGGAAATGCGCCCATGAAAGGTGTCCTAGTTTGTAGCTGTGCAGCGTCTTCTGTGACTATAAAGTCCCACACGGGAGTGGCAATCCTTGCTACAGTTGCTACACTTGAAGTATGAATCAGGTCTTGGCTGGAACTGCATCCTCTTCCTCTGAGATCTTTTCTCATCATCGAGCTGTCGTAACTTTTCCTCGCTGGATTTCATACCTGTGTACAGAGCATGTCGCCAGCTGGACTTGTCGAGGGCAAGCTCTTTCCAGGTGTTGACCTCTATTCCAAGAGCTTTCATATCCTGCTTGCAAACATCCTTGAAGCGAAGATGTGGCCGTCCTATTGATCTTCTGCCTGAGGTAAGCTTAGAGTAGAGAAGGTATTTGGGGATCCGTCCATCGTCCATTCGATGCACATGGCCCAGCCATCTGATGCGACGTTGGCGGAGGAGTGTGACCATGCTGTGAATTTCGGCCTGTTGAAGCACCTCGTTGTTTGTCATACGATCGCTCCAGGTGATCCCGAGTATGCGACGGAGACAACGCATGTGAAAGGTTTTCAGTCGTTTCTTCTGAGAGGCGTACAGGTTTCCAAGTTTCGCTGGCATACAGGAGAGTGCTAATCACGCAGGCACGGTACACGGAGATCTTAGTTTTTAATGTCAGCTTGCTGTTGTTCCACACTCTCCTCTACAATCCAGAGAGAGTTGTTGACGCCTTTCCAATCCGCTTCTTGAGATCGGCATTGAGTGAGAGGTTGTTGGTAATGGTAGAGCCAAGGTAAGTGAACTCACTGACTACTTCTAGTTTGTAGTTGTTAATGGTTATGCTGGGAGGGTCTGCGTCCTGAGCCATCACGTTGGTTTTCTTTAGGCTGATGGTCAACCCGAATGCATCACATGCTTTAGCAAAGCTGTCCATCAGGCGTTTTAGTTCAGCTTCTGTGTGAGTGATTATAGCACCATCATCTGCAAAGAGCATGTCCCTAATGGTTGCTTTCCTTACTTTGCTCATTACCTTCAGTCGTGCCAGGTTAAACAGTCTACCGTTTGAACGCGTGTGCAGGTAGATCCCTTCTGTGAACGTCCCAAAGTCGTACTTAAGCAGGACAGCGAAGAAGATGCCAAAGAGCGTGGGGGCAAGGACACAGCCTTATTTCACTCCGCTGTGGATATTGAATGGTTCGGACGATGAGCCATCATAATGCACTGTGCCTTTCATGTCTTCATGGAAGGACTGGACCATGCTTAACAGCTTTGGAAGGCATCCAATCTTCGTCAGGATTTTGAAGAGTCCGTCTATGCTGACCAGATCGAATGCTTGGTGAGGTCTATAAAAGCCAGGAAGAGGGGTCTGTGTTGTTCCCTTCATTTCTCCTGCAGTTGCCTGATGGAGAAGATCATGTCGATTGTGGACCTCTCTGCGCGAAACCCACACTGAGACTCTGAATACACTCTGTCGGCAAGCGTCTGCAGTCTGCTCAGGATGACTCTAGCGAAGACTTTACCCACGATGCTGAGAAGTGATATGCCCCTGTAGTTGTTGCAGTCACTTCTGTCTCCCTTGTTCTTATACAGGGTTATGATGTTGGCGTCTCTCATGTTCTGAGGTACTGCACCTTCATCCCAGCACTGGCAGAGAAGATTATAAAGGTGTGTGAACAGAAACTGCCGCCACACTTGATGACTTCTGCTGGGATGCCATCCTTTCCTGGGGCTTTACCTGTGAACTTAGGATTAGTCTTGATTTAATTCATAATAATGTAAATTTGCCTTTAATGTTCATTTTATAACTTAGAGAATTAAATCCTTTTTAAATTTTTTCCAAATTTTGTTGATTCTGCTTCTTTTTCTTTTTTAGTTTAAGACTAGGGAGTCGAAACATTACCTACATACATATATACATACATACCAACAAGGAGATAGTCGGTGTTTGTGTCCAACACAAAGCCACAAAGCGAATCTGCCCGGATGGCAATCATTTTGAATAAAGAATGGAATGTGGATATTTGATTAGATCCCATCTGAAACAAAATATCAAATTACCATGGTAAGGACCATCGGCCAAAATATTTGTCTGCAAACTGAAATTAATGATTCTGATTATAATATATCCAATGCCTGATGTAACAAAAGAGAATCCAACTGTTCGATTTAGATGAAAAAATAACATTACAATTAAATATAATCAACTTATCTAAAAATGGCCTATGAGTGAGCTGTTGGAACCAACATCAAGCCAAGGATACAATACACAGCATAGAAATTAAAAAAGTTCAATTATTATTGTGCAGAATATTAGATTTGATAAGAGATGGTTTCATGTGAATCATATATATATATATATATATATATATATATATATATATATATATATATATATATATATATATATATATATATTGTTTTACATAATCTGCTATATTCCAGCTAGGCTATATGATTGATGTGAACGTATCTGCTTCGAGAAAAACGTCGCCTATTTAGAAAGGCAATTCACGTTTCCAAGCCACGTACGTGATCATCATGAACTGGTTTACCCAAGTTTAGAATATTGTATTGTACCGCCTTCGCATTGCGTGGAACCTTGTTTGATTCAGGTTTACTGGTAAGTGGACTTTAAATATCGATGTTATCGCCTGGTTTGTTGGGTTATCCACCTAAAAGACTACACATTAACTCATCACGGTCATGGAGAGTGCATGCCTGAGTTTCAATGTATTACTGAACAATCGACGTGCTATAGAATAATATGTCCACTGCCATAAGATAAGTGACATACTACAATTTATTTATGTAACTGTTTCGTTTCCACGATCGTCATCAGCATTATTTTATCCTAACATGAACATGTCCCTGGTGCCAATAACAAAGTATATTTTCAAAACATTCAAGGACAATTAATTCATCAAATCGAAATAGAGCCATTTGTGTTTAATATTATCTTCGAAACAAAGTATTTACAATCAGGAATATACAAAAAAATCAACTAAGAAACAAGATATTTCATAAGAGCAGTGATATTCGTGATGTATTTGGGATAGTACAAAAGACACAAGAAGATTGAAAAATTCCTGGTGGTTTGTACGTTTTCCATGTTAAAGCATGTCTTTATGCTTCTTAACTAACCTTAAACGTCTTTTGCAGCTGCATCAGATATTTTGTGCTGACCTCGTAGTCCATGAAAATTGTGTCATTTTTCTCCTCATCAGTTAGGGGATTTCCGTCCCGGTCTACCATTTTCGCACTGATCACCCTTGCCCGGATCACTGAGGTGCATAAACAAATTAAGTTCACGTCAACATCACTTATTTAAATTCGATTTGTATAAATAAAACTAAACTCCTCGGAATTTTCTAGGGTTCCTCTTCAACTAGTTATACTGGTCACCATGTACATCCGGCCTATCATCTGCTGAAACATGGCAATAAACCCCATAGCAATAACACCAGCATGCATAATAAGGGTTAAAACAATTATTTGGTCCTCTGCGAGAGATTCAAGAGTCCCCTCTTTGATTTTCTTTATGCAAATATATGTGAAAGGCACCAAAAAAGTAGGTAGTTTACCATTTTAAGACGATTTCTTTGATTTTGATTATTTCGTGTTCCTTTCTTCCATTTTGTAACAATTCTAAATTTGTTATGCCAGAGAGCCAAAGAAAGAAAGGCAACGGTACTGTGTCCGTGATTGGAGATTATGGATAGAATGTTTGTCTACCGAACCTTTGTCATTGTTGTAAAGGTTAGTGGGAAAAAAAATCTACGTTAATTGTAGTTTTCCAGAACCTTTTTTTTGCAACGTTGGGTAAGTGAAATATACGCAGAACGGGTCTGCCCAATAATTATTTATTCGTGTTTTAATTCAGTCTATAGAATCATGTATATTTGTGTTCAGATGTAATTTGGGAATGATTATCTTGAATTATTCAGCGGAATTACAAAGTTTTCATTGATCACTGGACTATAACACTATTTTAGGATTATTGAAAATATATTTAAGTGCATTATGGAATCCCTTGCTATGGTTTAGCAGTACATTCTAGACAACGGTATTTCTTTCGGAGCATTCATTATGTTGGACTTGTCATAAGATTTTTAGGATTATTTAGAATTCAATTCACAATATTGTCAGTGTAAATAAATTTACAATATATCAATTAGAAAACTATTTATTTGACAACCGGAGGAAAATAACGACGAAAATTATTTTTAAAAAACGACGTTTCTGGATCTTTGAATGATAGTAAAATTAAGTCACACGGACCAAAGAAAATGGGAAGGATAGAAACAACTTTTGGTCTGTAACAGTGATAACGACTTACATCAGCTGTAAACAAACTTATTTGTTTGAGTTTCGCTTAGTTTAGTTTTCCAGATCGTTTCAATTTGCTCATCAATAAGTGAAGGGTAGCGCGTGCAGTTCCAGTACATAAACATGCTGTGTGTACAGTGCCATCTTTAGGCAAGGGCACACTGGGCAGTTTCCCAGGGCATCATGCTTCTTGGGGCATCGCGCTGCCCATATGTTAATTAATAGTAGGGCCAGGTAAGGGGGCCCCAGTGCATTGCTTTGCCCAGCGCCTACAACGTTAAGACTGCACAGTGTGTGTATGTGTGTGTGTGAGTGTTATGCTGTACTTCCTTCATTTACTTTTATGTTAACATTATACGTGTGTTTTATATTTACCTAATGAATAAGAATAAAAACAGATGCTCAAAAAATAAAAGAAGCAACTTATCAACCTACAAAAATCATTGCAATTAGCGGAAATCGGTAAAGAACTATATATTTTGTTGCGGACACACTGGGAAGGGATGTACAGAGAGTATCCATCTAACATGCCTCATAAATGTAAGTTTATTTATATGTGTGTGCTATAAATAAAATATATGATTAGTAAGTACCCTCTTTATACCACTCGTTGTAGAAATGTTTCATTAAAGGAAACTCTAAAAGACGCATGTTCTCTTAACGAAATATTTAACGTTTTAAATGCAGCCTAACTACTATATATAATCTCTCTCTCTCTCTCTCTCTCTCTCTCTCTCTCTCTCTCTCTCTCTCTCTCTCTCTCTCTCTCTCTCTCTCTCTCTCTCTCTCTCAAAAAAAAATCTAATTTTATTTACATCTGATATGTCATTATCATATACATGCTTTTGTATGTTTTTGTGTGCGTGCGTGTATGCCTATCTTTCTGTCTTTCTCTCTGTGTGTGTAAAGTATGCTATATTTTTAATGCGATTTACGGTGGATATTGTTTCCTGAATGCTTGATTTCAATCGCTAAATACAAATAATAAATTCCTTTGAAATTTAATTATATTCTAAATGGACGGTATATTACATAAGCTACCGTACATAAATGGTAACTAAATATTATAAAACAGTAGGTGTCACCATTGATAATCGTACAGAAAGTTGCTAGATGCGTATTTGTTCTTCTTTGAGTCAAAGTTATCTTTCTTATGGGAATGTTTGATGCTTTCTGTCTTTTGTTTAGTTGTGTTCTTAAAAGATACATAACTCTTTACTTACATAACATAAAAGTCAGTAATAATGCCGACAGCTTTAAGCTGTACGCTTTCAAAGTTAACAATATTCCCTCATTACAACATTTCCGACTACGTTGGCATATTCCAGTATGATTCTACTACAAGTCAATTACAAATTTCGAAAGAGTTGTTATGAAGAGCTCAAACTTCAATTGTTTTAAACAAGCTTAATTTTCGTCGACAGTTTGACTTTATCTTTGTAATGTTTGTGTAAATTAAATACTTTTTGAACTTTTAGAACAAGGTGTCAGTTAGAACTATATATATATATATATATATATATATATATATATATATATATATATATATATATATATATATATATATATATATATATATATATATATATATATATATATATATCCTTTATGAAAAGCAACGTTACCTCTGTTTTGCTAGATTCAATATCATAAGCAGCGATTTTGACAGGTCATTTTTTATGAACCATTATCAATTCATTGTTCATTACTCACATATCCACATTTGCCGAATCCTAGACTCGAACCCATGCAGGCAGAGATGAGAACATTATTTGCATCAAATATATATATATATATATATATATATATATATATATATATATATATATATATATATATATATATATATATATATATATATATATATATATATATATATAATTCTTTCGAACAGTATTCCAGAGCAGGTTGTGAAAAAAGTCAAGTTTGTAGTTAGTACAATATTTTTGCACCTTTCTAAAGACTCGTACAACATTAACTAATTTCCGTGAATTTCGAAATAATTTCTGTAATGTCCAGGTAGCAAAGAATTCTTTGCAGTGGCTGACAAACAACTTTTAACATCTTATGACCAATGGCGTCGAGACAGTTCGAATTACTGACCTCTATATATTTTATAGACTCTAAGATGTTCATTAACATTGATCAATAATTGTTCATTAGAAGTCCTAAGCTGCTTTTTGGAATCATCTGCTATTATCACAAATCATCAATATTTACAGCAAAGAGAAGTTTACAACTTCAGCCGTTACAATGACTTCCTTTTGAAACAAATCATACTAATCTAATATTATGATTGATTAGGTGATATTTCGATTCGCTCATAAGATATATAGTGATTATTCAATAACTCCGTGATTGTTTGTATTAGTTATAAATAAAAGCTTTAAAGTTAACTTTGTTACCAACATGCGGTTTTTATACTAGAAACAAGTCAGCAACATAAGTTTGTAAGTTAAGTCTAGGCCTAGGCTTAAGACATTGATGTCAAGCTTAAGATTTATCAATCCATAACCCAGTTTCATCATCACAAGTCTTAATTTGAATTTAGACGTAAGACATTTAATCGGTTATTTTAAGATAAATGTAAACTTCAACCAATCATATTTCTGGATTCTTAACCTTAATTTTCAGTCTGCTCTTAAGTTGTGTTGATGACATCTTGGCAGGATCTCTAATTTTGTGAACTCAACGATATTTTGGAAGACGTTTAATAGTCGGAATTATGCAATGTTCATACTGCAATAAGCTATATTATCTTGTGCATTTGTTTCGAAAACTTCACTTTTTAATATATTCCAAATAAATAATCTATCATGTTTACGTCCTGACTCAATTTTTGCTTGCGACTATGTATTGTTACAAGTCATGGTCTTTTACTCTAATCAATGCAAGATCACATTATTCACAACTTGCCAAATATCTATCAACCACACATCCGCATAGTTTCTCTTCATCAACTTTCCGTACCGTCAGCAGTTCACGCCATAGAAACTCTACAACTATGCCATAACACAGGGAACTATTTAACTACGCCACTTTAGACCAGTCAACCTATGGTTTCAAGACACATCACGCCAGTAAAACTACATCACATTTGCCACCATGGCAACATAAACGGTATCTGCCGAATTTCTTCTTGTTTAATCAATTGTGTAATTTACCGATTTTCTACCGTAAAAGCTGCCACTGCAGTCACAACACCAATGTACACCACTAGATTTTATTTATTAAGTACTACATTATTCCACGGAAAGTCGTGCGGTTCGAATCTGAATTCGCTACTCATTGAGAATGGCATCATGGAGACTCACTAACACTTTCTCTCTGTGACGTTTGCTATTAGTAATTTACTAATTATCTAAGGAATATTTCCCATTGCACCGAATTCCAATAATCAAACAAGTAATCACACAAACCTAAGAATTGCTTAAACTGGGCGTAATAAGCAAATGCGCATCTCCTTAATTGTATTACAGTATAAATAGAAACAAGTTAGTATAACCTTTTTATGTTTTTGTGTTTCTTCTTGGTTTGTCCCTTTAGTACTTCCTTGTTGAATGCATAGAAGTAGATCAGGTTTAAAATAAGTTCGTGATTTTTGTTCTTTCTTCTAACATATTTCTTTATAGTCTAATAATTTTAAAAACTCACTACATTTCGGGGGCCGAGTGGTCTAAAGCGCTATCAGTTACGGATCACTGCCATCTCACCTATGTCTGCGTGGGTTCAAGGCTAAGATTCGGCAAATGTGGATATGTGAGAAAGCTTGCTAATAGCTTCTCGTGGGTCGGTGGTTCTTTCCGCGGATTTCCCGGTTTCTTCCTCCACCATTAATACTAGCCGCCATGTATAGCCTATCGTGTGCTGGAAAATGGCTTTAAGCCCTAAAACAACAACAACAACAACAACAGCAACAACATTACATTTCGTAGCTGATTTCTCCAGTTTCTCAATTTAAATCTTTCCTTAGGTTGTTATGGCCTGTATAAAATGTAGCTGTGTTTCCTATGCATAAGAGAATAACGGCAATGTCGAGTTTTAATTTAAATAGAAGTTCTGATATATTATCGTGAACACTATTATTACAAATGGAACTGATACGGAAGGAGACCATGCTGATTTGAAACCTTGCAGTTTCCATTGGAAACATATAAGTTATATGCATTTTTAAACAATTTTTAAAACAATATGTTCTGCTAATCACTATTCGGAAAAAGGAATGCTGATACAGTAACTAAAAGTGGTGTCAGAAAGAAATACGATTCTTTAAAAACGTTTGCGTACATATAGTAGCGGACTTAATTCTAATTTTAAGAGATGCAAAATTAGTATTCTAATTGTGAGTAACTACCAAATAGGAAAAAGTGTAAGTATCTTATTACAGATCATCGTGAACCTTGTTAATATCGTCAATATCATCACTAAAATTATATTTCATTATAATGATAATTGTGATTATATGACTTAGAAATACTAGATATGTGTCGATTGCAACTCGTACTCACCTGTTGATTCTGAGTCACACAAATAAGACTCAAAAGTTCGTTTATAACAAGAACAGGCAAAGGCAATATAAACAGTCGCTAACAGCATCAGAAGCAGGTGCAAAACAATGAATGGCCCCTCCATTGCACACAAATCTGAAAAAAACATTGTTACATACATTGTGAGGTTAATAATGTAGTTGGAATATTAGAAATCATTTGTTTATGTTAGTATGCATACATTATTTTGTTCCACTGGCAAATATAATATAATGAAAATAAAATCATAATCTCTTTAAGTAACTAATTAAATCCACTGCTTTTTGGAACGTATTGTGTACTCACATATTACTATGGAGATGATTCATAAAACCATTTCGATTCGTATTTGACATCCATGAACAGAAAGTCCTCAACAACCATTTCAGTACAAAAGCGGATCTTACATTAAAGTCCAGAATTCCTGACTTCGACTAATAAAGCGTTGTTTTGTTCCAGCAAGTCTACCCCTATTAAGCATTTGGTGTATTCCTACAGATGTATGATAGATTTACCTTATATTATTAATCCTCTTATAAATCCACTAAGTTGTAGAAACAGCACTGACAATTTGTACCTAAATGTGCGTTTTTGTAGCTAGTTGTCATTAACTTTGTCAACAGCGCATCCCCAAGCCCATATTGTTAATATTTCTTAATAGATCGCTTTCACAATTAAATGCAGTGTGTCACAGGTCAATAGTCGCAATACCAATCCTACTTGAAGCAAACACCTTAATTAATTTTACATTGAATATGTACCTGCTAAGCGACTATAAAAACCCCGCATCAATGTAAGTTGGGTTGTGTCAGTTGAAGCGGAAACGACATAAACAGTGGAGAGGAAAACAGAACAGCAGGAACGAGAACTTTCTTGTAATGTGATTATTTTACCCATCCTTGTGCGTACATACTGATTTTAGGCGCCAACAAAATCTACTTTATATGCAGATTAGTATGCGCCATGTAGTTACCAGCTATGCCAAGGGCACATATTCAATAGAATTGAGGCACGCACTGACAAGGTCTCTGGTTCTGCATCATCGTCAACATAGCTATTCATTTGCAACAGGCGTGGCACGACCCACAGCATAGAATAGAGTGGCTCATCTTGTTTGCCAACATTACTGCTTCCCGGTGTATGCTCAACACAATAAGTTGAGTATATGATAACAGCAAACTAATTAGAATGTTTTATAACTTTCTGGAGTACACCATTTAGGGTAAATGCTGCATCTTCCTTGACGTGTCTTTCAGCAGCTCATTAAGAACAACGACAGTTTTACGTGACACTGTCATCCTTCATTATGGTATTAACTGCAGCAGCAGTTAAAGAGGCAATAGTGTTAGTAGCAGTGCCTTTTAGTATTGACCCATTCACTATCAAAGTTCCTGGTCCTGAAACAATAAGCGTTGCTACTGTCTACATAGTCAGCGACAATAAGTGCAATAACAATAAAGATATCAGTACACACACTGAACCTTACCAATGCTAAATATTGGCACTTCTAAATAGTAACAATGATGACGGTAAAGGTGTTTAACTAATATCGCTTTCTTATAGACGTCAATCATTCAATTCCGTAAGAATTACATATGTCTACATGTCTTTTTCTAAAAGACAACAAAAACAACATAACTGGACTGAATTAGAGTAATATTCGACTCCTCTAAATTAGCAGTAAAATCCAAATTGTAGCATTTTTTTTCTTTCTCAGTCATGAAGTTCCCATCACAGTTACTAATATAAAAACGGAGAGATAGTAAAAAGTGAAATTTTTAGTAATCAAAATTACCTAGCTAAAATGGCATTTTTTTTAGAATTTCTGCATTTAGTATTATATTTCATTTCTTTAATTCTTTTGTAAATACAATTTAGCAAGGTTATGGATTATCCCTTCCAATTAGTTCGTATTTGTTTTCTTTGAGACTGAGATACAAGAGTTACATAATGACCCTGATATTAATTAAAAAGACGACCTTCATATTATGTTTGGGTTTTTTTTTTCATGGAATTTCCTTTCTGAGAAAAATACTGGTTGCCAAGATTGCCAAGTATGTGGCATCAAGCTGTTTGATTCTGAACCGCCATATATACGAGAGACAGACATACAAACAGAGAGAGAGAGAGAGAGAGAGAGAGAGAGAGAGAGAGAGAGGCACGTGTTTGTACACGAACTTTAAAAACATTAAGTTATGATAAACTATTCAGGAATTACCAACATCAGGCCAGAAGTATTTTCGTTGACAACTAATTTGACATAGCATATTAAAGGCTGAAAATATCAAAAAAAAATATAAAAAAATTTAAAAGAATTATAATTTTCGCGTTTGATTGGTGTGACAAATGGGCATATGGAGCAGTTTATATAGTTTGATCTGGTTTAGGCCAGTTGAATTTGGTTTCTGAGCTCGCACTCTCATAGGTATATTCAACAAAAGTAAGTAGTAGTCTTTGGCAAGTGCGATAATTCGGAGTAAGCAGGAATTCAGTTTGTAGTTTTTGCAATTTGTGATAGAGCAAAGCCGACGCTAAATGATGGTTCTATATTCAAAATCAGCTCGCATTGTCATCTACAATCTGCTTTACCTGATAACTGTTTCATGGGCGTCTACATAAAGGGATGTACTTGCCGAATTTTATCTCCGAAACGTGTTTTGGCCTACATCTATACAACTTAATAGCTGACAAATACATGTTTGTCCCCCTCCCGCCTAAAAGTAATTCCGCGGTTGCTCCTAATTTGTTCCGTGCTTTCTGAAAGAGGTCAAATGAAGATGTATACATCAGCGACATTAATCGATTTTAAAGTTAGCTTTCACACAATTTTGAAATGCCCTTAGAAATACTTAAATGTTAATTGTTGTTGTTGTTGTTTAACTGTTAATCATATCAACAAGCAACAGTAATATTTCAAACAGACAGTTGTAACGTCATCAGTAGTTGTCTAATGTTTGCATCAGAACTTCGAAAACAATTTCATGTTGACTTGCAAATTAGATTTACCAATCATGTGTTTTTAGTGTCTAAATGGGGCATCGAATTAAGATCTTATTTTATGTAACCTTTTGTGGAATAAATAATACAAACACTAGAGTCTTTTTTAAACTAGTGAATAGTTTATAAATAAAAAACATCAAATAAGAAAAGCATGGAAAAAGATGAAACACCTTCGTACTATAATTGATATTTTTTAATACGCGGTCTCCATGGCCACCAACATCGGAAGACCAAACTTATATCACAAATAAAATCAAACCACTTTCGTGCATGTATTACAGAAGATATGGCTAAAACTGAAGAAGGGCATGAAAAGACCTTTATTCCATACAGTCTTTTTTCAAAAGGAATATTGTAAAAACCATGATAATTGCTTCTGGAAAGCCACATCTTTTAGATGCAGTACGTGGTACAATATAAAAAGATTACGTTTGGGATTACTTCTCCATGTTCTTACACTAAGTAACAGAAGAGAGCAAAACCCATCAACTTTTGTAACATTCAACACATAATTATTTCTCTATAATACAAAGTGAAAACATATTAGCATAACTTGCATTTATTGTGAATTAAATTCAAAATTTAAATCCCAAACAATCCTAAATTTCATAACACAATTTGTCATGATTAAAGTTCAGAATAAACTTTAATGGTCTTCCAAAAATAAATCCAACTTTGAAAGTGTTAATGTGCCTGTGCTGGCCTGTGTCGTAGTGATGTGTTATTAGTTTAATCATAAAAATAAAATCCAAGAATATGTCTTTATTTGAATTCCACTGTAACTCCAAGTCCCTATTTCCAATAATGTTATTTTCGATAGCTTTGTTTTTCCATGGAAGAATACAGTTATGTAAATGATTTGAGCAAATAAATTCCAACCCAAATGAAATACTGGACACAGCAATAATACAATTTATTTTTATCAGATCTTACAACATTAATAAACGAATTCTAGATAAGCATGATGATAGAGCCCTGTACCTGATACGGCTCACAATTAGCATTTTCTAAAGGAAACTATTACCCAGTGGAAAATTTTATTCTGAAGAGTTCCAAATGTTTACGAGATAAAATCTTAGCTATAATTAGAAGGCCGGTTGCTAACAATATAGTACAAGATGTGGTAAACAACATGTAGGCTCTGCATTCCATGGGGAATTTCCAATATTCTGGACTGAGATTATGATAGACATATTTTTACAAAATCAAAATCAATCATTCAGATTAAGTAGAAATTTGAACTTGATTTTGGGCAAGGTCTAATCCAAAATACAAGTATCTATAGCATATAATGGATAGAAAAACTAACAAAGATGCAAATTAAATATACTAAACAATGGCAGTTTTGATATTGATATAGTTACTAATACATCTTTCTTTAGTGTTTGGAATAGGCTCGTGGTTGAGAAGTAGTAGACCAAAACATGAAATGGTGGATGAACAAAACAGTAACAAGAACACTTAAATTTCTTTGAATCGAACACAGCCATTATACAATTAAAATTATTGGTAAAGAATGTTGCCCAGAAACATGGCAGAATTTGTGATTGCAGACACATATGCTGCATCGTACAATACTAAAATGGGTTGCATAAAGTTATTTAAATGCAATAGACTAGATGAAACAACTTGGAAAGGGTGCATAGTTTGAGGAATTCAGTTCATAGCAGAACACGTAAATGTTTTTAAAATACATAGTAGATATTAGTTCCGAACAATTCACGAATAAGTGTAAAGCCAAATATCGATATACTGTATAACTTATATGGCCAAGCAAATATTGACATGCTTCAAGTTAATAAATAATTACCCATGTACGACTTAGTGAAACAAGATCGATATGGTTACATTATCAATACTTTCTCAACCGTCTGGTATCGGCTTTCTTGTATGCATTTCCGCTTTTTGTCTTACAGGCATATACCTTCTAAAGCTGAGATATATCCAGATGTTATGATGACACATTTGAGGTCTACATAAAGCTGATATCCGATTCTGATGGAAATGCTAATAGATATTATGGTGATTCTTTTAATAAAGAGACGCCAGTCGTTCTATATGCAAAGAAAATCCACATGCTCTACAAGAAACATTAATGTTTCATGAAATGCTACAGACATCACGTGCACGTCGTGGAGGCAGGAAAGTAATGGCAATATTCATCATTCATAAATATATAGGTTCTATACTAAGATAAGATGAAGATTCTTCTGTGCTCGATTTTAGGACTGATTTTTTGAGCTGGTTTAAGTGCTATCTAGCTTAGGGATATTATTGGTTAGTGTCCGTGAGGGAGCACGCCTCTTTTTTAGGATTCCTTAAAAAGTATTTTTACTTTAAGACAAAGCAAGTCCAATGTACTGAGCTTACACATATGTTTCAAAAGTATTTGATCTTTTTTCATACGTTTACTCCTGGTAAATATCTTACACTGAAATATTTTACATTTAAACCGGCTATGTTGATTGCATTAGTATCTGCATCAGTTAAATTTATCTAATATGGGGATTGGTTAGTATAGTACTTTGTGGCTATTTGTCGAAACAATTGGTCTATATATTACATTATGGTGACGTGTTGAAATAATTGGTTTCTATATTACTTTCTGTGGATATTTGTTAAAACAATTGGTCAATATATTACACTGATGTGGTTTGTTAAAACAAATTGGATATTTGTGAAAACAAATGGTCTCTTTATTACTTTATGGATATCTAATAATACAATTGGTCTCTATATTTGTTATGGCTATTTGTTAAACCAATTTGTCTACATTTAGCATTCCTGTGACTTGTTAAAACAAATTGCTCTCTATATTACTTTATAGTTATGTCTTTAAACAGTTGGTGACCTATCAAAATAGCAGGTCTATATATTACATTATGGTGACTTGTCAACACAATTGGTATATATATATATATATATATATATATATATATATATATATATATATATATATATATATATAGATGCAATAAACTGACGACGAACAGTACGAAACTAGTAACTAACTAGCCTAAGCGCTTTCGACTCTTAATGAGTCTTTTTCAAAGGCAAATACAAAACATAGTTACGACAAACAAAGAAACACAAAAACGTTGTGTTTGTAAACCTCTACATTTCTATCTTCACATGTGCTAAAACTATAAATACAACCAGCTTGTATAGACTAGTTGCGGAAACTGAAAACGTTGTATAATTCCCTAAAAGTCTACAAGCCAAAGCGACATCTATTTTTACTTTGTGTACATATGTAACGCAGATTATATCCCGGATATTTGATTCTATACCGGTTATTTTTATAGTAAAAATTGAAGGATAATAAGAAGATTTAGAAAATGTTAAATTCTACTAGTGCATAGTTTTCATTTTCTAGTCTTCTTGGTTTAGACCGCTTGGTTTCAATGTTCTAAGGCGGCGTATCCAGTATGATTCTTTTTCCTTCCTGGTTTCGGAACTCCAGCTGTGGTTGTTAGCAATAGCGATAAGTATTATATCACTGAAAGTGTGGCCAGGGGAGGAGAAGTGTTCTGCGACCGGGCTTCTGTACAGCTTTTTTGTCATCCAATCAGATCTATGAAGGTTTATCCTTATGTGTAGCTTTTCAGTTTCTCCCACGTACTGAAGGCCACAGATCTTACATGTGATGAGATAAATCACATTCTCTGTTTTGCACGTTTTGTTTGGACCATGTATGTTTAGTTATTCTTTAGTCACTGTGCTAGTGAATGTCTTGGTCTCTATCATATGTTGACAGGTTTTGCATCTTTTATCGCCACAGGGTCCAGATTGACTAGGTTGGTTTTGACTAGCGATTGTTGTTAGCTTGGCCCTGACTAGGATGTCCTTTAGGTTTTTTGGTCTCCGGTAAGCTACTACAGGTTTGTTCGGAAGTATTAGGTTTAGTATGTCTGACGATTGCACGGTTGGCCAGTGAGAGGGTTGTTATTCGCCATATGATTTGTATTCTTTATATATATATATATATATATATATATATATATATATATATATATATATATATATATATATATATATATATATATATATATATATATGTGTGTGTGTGTGTGTGTTTGTGAATGACATCACTGGTTAATAAAGTTAATACACAGTTTATCGTCAATTATGTGAAGCCATATGGACTTGTCACAAGAGCCACATAATGTAGAGGAGCTACGAAAAATTGATATGTACAATGCTAAGACATTTGCGCAGTTTTAAAAATAAATATATTCGCAATAAGAGTTCAAAGAACCAGTGCTAAATATGTATGTTTTACAGACACCTAACTAGTTTACATAGCCTTTAACAATCATATCTGAATTAGAACGGCTACATGTTAATGCATACATGACAGTGAACAAATGTGTCTTTATTGACTCTAGACTCTTACGCCTGCTTTTTAAAAGTTTCTTGGTATGCATTCCTACAATTTTCGTGTCAGTGGTGTTCAGACTTGCTAGTACCTAAAACCAGCTCTGAAAACTACAAATTAGCAATGTATATTTCATTCGCAATGATAAGGACAATAACTAATGTATAATTCGTTGCAAATTTGTATTTACAAGAAGTCATATATTAAATGTCGATGATCGTTTTCTTCAAAAATCCTTTATATGGAATTAAAAATCATTTACCTCCGTTTCTTCCCACAATGCAAATGAAGGCTTCAAAATATGTACCTTTTGTGAAGTGATTAAGTACACATATCACTTTAATTGCAAAGGTGAGTCAAAAATATTAATTCTCTTTAACAACTTACACCGTTGTAACTCTGATTATTTGTAAATTTATTTACACCAGAAAAAAAAAAACTTTTCTAAAGTAAATGATTTATTAATTCATTTATGTATCCATTCATTTCACTCTTTCAGCCAATGAAATTTATTGGAGCAATGGTCTCTCCTAAGAAACTATAACAATTTTGCATCTTCTCTACACAGAGTAATTAGGGAAGATAACAATATGAAAGTCATCGACATCTATTTATGTTTCTGTTCACTGAGCACTCGTTGGGGCAAGTTAGCTATTCACGCGTGCAACAACCAACTTAGCAATGTCTCTCCCACTTATCTGGAGGATTGTGCATGTTAATTTCTCCCTCACCGAACCATCTACATCTACTTTATATTACTAAGAAATGTACTACGGTTACTAACTTTCTGTATATTCTTTAAACATTTACTATATTTATGCGTAGTGCGTTATCTTTTACATTTTGTATCTTTATTCCTTCACTTTTATGCATAATTTACAAGCACATCATCAGGAAATAATAGGACTCAGTCTAAATTACACTTACCTCAATCCCATCCGTCCTGACTTTCAATGCCGTTCATTATCACAAAAAAAAATCGTTTCAGAGAATAATGTATCTGCTACAAAATTTCTTAAACAACTAACCTACTGCCTGGAACAGAAGGTCAGCAGTCTTGACTATGCATCACTAATTCTCAAGCTATGTGTCATTTGCATTCAAAGTTGTATTCAAATTCCCGTAAAATTTCAAATTATTTTAAAGTTTGATTGCTTGTGTCTGATTTGTTTCATTGTTGTTATTTAAAGATGGTCTTACAAAAGAAATAGTGAAAACATTTATGTTACACATCTAAAATTCCCTGATTTGATACAAGATATAGTGATCTCTTCTCTAAACTAGACGACTTTTGCACCAGCATGCAAGTTTTATCCTTCTCTCAATTTACAGCCAACACAGTTTCACACCTTGACAAACGTTAATCGTAAAATTTAGACCATGATTAAATGAAAAAAAAGCGTTACCTTTATCTAAATTTCAAAACAGTCAGTCCGGATCTCAAGCTCAACAGCAGTTGCAGGTATTAACGTGACGAAATTGATAGTCATAAATACAGAGCTTCTAAATCACGTGACAACGCCCCAAGACTAATAAGCTGATGCTTGTACTTTTATGCCTTTTCCTGAAGAATACCTTAATCCTCAACTTGTATTATGCGGATCAGCAGTTCCGTACAAGTCATATAGACAAGAAAACACCAGGATATCATAGTGTATTCATACAAAAGAAATGGCAATGGCATTTGCAAAATTTAACAAATACACACTTTAGATTTTATTAGACTTGCACAGTTATTTGCTCTTCATGTGGTGAAATGGTGTTGATGATTTAAAGAGCGTAATATCTCGAAAATTCGGAATCAAATTGTTTTAAATTACTTGTCCTAATTTTCTATGGGACCTGATATGAAAATGACATTAATGTATCTCATTAAATACATGAAATTTAATAAATCTCGAAAATATAATAAAAAGTGAAACAAATCAATTTTTAATTTAACCCATACCACGGGTGCTTTTACCAGCTAACATAAAACAGATGCAAGCAAGAAAAGCTTTCTCTAATTTTGCAATTAAAAAGTATGACAAATTAGCAATATTTTAATGTGATAGGCTGATGACGCATGCCAGATTGATAATAACATTGGAGTTTGGTTAAGTGGGGTTTAATGCCCTTTTAACACATTAGAGGCCACATATGATAGCCAGTACGTTTGTGTAGGAAGAATCCAGGAACACCCCTAGAAAATCGAAGACCTACGGAAATATACTGACAAGCCTTCTCATATACACAAGTTGGAAGACTCGAGACTCGATTAAGTGAGATATTATGAGTGATCTTGTAAGGACGAGTTAGAGTACTCGTTAACCTATGGCCTCTCATATATACGAGTTAGAGCACTCATTAACCATTGCCTCATATATATATATATATATATATATATATATATATATATATATATATATATATATATATATATATATATATATATATATATATATATATATATATATATATATATATATATATATATTAATGTGACAGAACACATTTAAGATGAAAACCTGTATTTTGCCTGTGGTCGAACCCAAATGGCGCTAATTTAATTGTCGAAGTGACATACATCGTTAAATTGACAATTAATATTTAAATGCTCTGTTGCTAATCAGTCTACGTTCGCTGTAAAACTGTTTAAGCAAATCTGTGTAAGTTATCAGTCATCAAGAAAATACAGATGTTTTAGCTGGAAAAGTACTTCTTCGGAATTGCCTGTCAAGTACTAAAGTTAAGTACAGAGCTAAATCAAACACTTATCAGGTCATGCAATGTAGGCCGGAGCGAGAGAAACACAGCACGATTTATAATCAAGTTGTCGAAAACCATACTGCTTTCTATAAAAGGATCTAATGTTCGAGATTTACAGCATCTATAGTTTTCTTTAATTGAATCTTGCATCAATTTACTTTAGTTTTACAGCACTTAGGGTTTACTTGACAACTTAACATAATCCGAAATATTTCCCGTCACGCCCTTGATGTTTATCAATGATCGACCCTATGCAAATTTCATATTTATCCTGGGGGTTTTCTTGCAATTTACAGGTGACATTTGGGGTCTATACAACAAACATTATATCAGATCGGTGGATCGTAACTGTTGTATTTTAGTTATATGAACTGACTTAACGAACGATAGAGTCGATGGAATGTGTTTTCACCCAACACAATATCCCAGCTTAATCTGAAATTTTAGTTTCTTTCCGGCTTTCAATATCTTATTATAATCTGTGTTATTGTTCTATCCAAGGTCAGCGTGACCCAGGTTATAGTGCTAAGTTTATCCAATCGACTAACAATTTGTACATCCTGCAACTTTTTTACGTTCACGTTGATCTTTTTTCACTCAATGTCAAAACTGATCTTTTATGTTTTTGCTTACATATAGTTTTAATCTGCACAGATCTTTAGTATGTCGATGATATAGGAAAGGTGGAGCTATATTATTCCCCAGTAACTTGTCTAGGATTTGTCTCGGCTAATGGTTTAATTGTGACATCTTTCCAACAATATATCCTTAATTTTGCAGAGTATAATGTATATAATGAATTCTAATGACAGCATAAGTAAATTATTAGTTACAAATGTATAGTGCTCTACATTTTACAAGTACTGTATTGTGCCCAAAATGTTATTTAGTTGTGTAATTTTGTTTAATTGTTTGCTGACACATATACACACAATTTCATTTTCCACAGTTTCTAACCTTTATAATTTACTCTTTTCATTTACCCATTTTTCTCACTATCTCATAATCTCTATTGTTCAAACTGAATTGTAAACAAAGTATCGTCATAGTTCCCAACCTAACAACAATGAAAACATTAATGACCGTTAGGTATTTCTAGTCACTGACAGAACAGTTTGGTGCAAACAACAACATCGACCTTAGCAAGATGCTGACGAATCGAGATCGCAAGATAGCACAAACACTTTTTAGTTTGTTTAAAACCGATTATAATTGAAGCAGATTATTTAAAAACAAATTTTATTTTGAAAACAAAATCTGTATTTGTCTAAGAATATTTCATATAATTTCTCCAGTGATATAGAAATTATATTCTGAGGACCATTGTCATCATTTCAGCCCTAAAACTGGGTCGCCATGCTGTTTTAAGTGGATCGTTGAGATCAACATTATTATTTTGAAATTTCCTACCCATGTGGTTTCTTACAATTTGGTTGGTAGCAAACTTAACACCACAAACTTAATCTGGGTCGCCGCCCAAAATGGCTAAGAACCGCTGGTATAAACTACCAAAAATATATCAGTTGTCTTTAAATTTGATACAATTTTGCCCTGTACTAGTCAATACATCTTCAGTCGGTATGCACACGTGAGAAATGACTGTCGCGACTGTGCGACGTCAATGATATACACATATTTTTTCTGTACGCATGTCAGTCTAACATAATTGGCCTAGCAAATTCCCAAACCGTATCATGTGCATACAGATATATTTTCCGGTAGATGAGGCACTAATAAAGTGGAAAGAAGTATCATATATACCCCGTTTTGCATTATTTATATTCCGACTGCCCACAACAAAGTTTAAAAGTCAAACAATAATATATACAGCATGCACATATTCATTTTCTTAATCACATAAAGGCGTACATATAAAAACGTATGTACATGTATAATGCATCAGACAATGTGTACATAAAAATGTATCTAAAAAGTATGACAACTTTCTTAGAAAAATACAAACACAGGATATATTATTAATTAAGGTATAAGAAAATGACGATGCAAGTAATTTAAATGTTAACTATAACACAATAAATTAAATATACAAATAAGAAGATAAATTGTTCCAAACGTTTGGTGACAGGCTCATCGAGACAAGAGGGGCCTCAAGAAGAAAGCTTTCAGTACCTTGTCGTTCGCAACCTTAATACTGCGATCACATATTGGTGTTTGTATTCATAGTTACGATCTCTTACAATTACCATATTATTTTTTTTAAATATTATGTCTTTTGTCAATTGTATATGTATACACATACGCTAACAAGTATCTCAGCATACAAATATGTAAATTAGGATAACTTCCTTTTCTAAAGAGAGAATCCAATGAACTGCAAAAAAGTACCAGAAATAAATGCCCTATACAGTATTTTCTTTTCTTTGAATGAGAACTATTCAAAAACTATGTGTGTGTAATGCAACCCTAACTGCAATTGCATGTATCCACCAATTGATTTCCGAAACCAAAAAAGAAATGAATTTTACTGGATACACCGCCTTAGAACACTGAAACTAAGCTGCTTTACTTAAGTAGACTCTGGAAGGAAAACAACTCTCAAACAAAATTAGTATTTATTTACAGCACCACTTAAACTTATCATAATTCACCCACTATCACATGCAGGTCAGGCAGACCCCTTTCAAGGCTTAGGCACGCGAGCACGTGCCTTGGGCCCAGTGCAGCAAGGGGCTCCACGGCGGCCCAAAAACAAACTTTAGGTGTCGGTTTTGTTAGCATTTTAGTACATTATTAATAAATTTAACAAAATGACACACATGCAAATGAAAATGCAATGCAATACTCTATATCTGAGACAGAGAGACGGGTGCAATTCTGGTTACTTTTAAGGTTAGAGTTTGTGTCTAAGGCCCCCAAACTTCTTAAATTGACTCTGATGTCTGGTTATGAATATTATACTGACTTTTGTCATCTTTATATATATATATATATATATATATATATATATATATATATATATATATATATATATATATATATATATATATATATATATATATATATATATATATATATATATATATATATATATATATATATATATATATATATATATATATATATATATATTATAGCTTCTGTACTTACAGGCTTTGCATGATTTCTGTCCCATGTCGGTAGCCTCGATTAAATCAAAGCAATATGAGCCCCGATAAAGGAGAACACGATAATATATTAATCTATCCATCTTCTGTATTTTTTTTATTTTGCTATTCTGATTCAATCATGAGATAGAAGTACAGTTTGCACGTTTGATAATTCATTTTCTTTAGATGTAAAAGTTATTTGACTGTGTACATATCCGGTGTCATTCAAACAACTACGGATTTTCACTCGTGGCTTACAACGATTGTCCAGAGAGAGAAAGTTAGAAATCTAGATCCACTAGAGAACAAAAAAAAAACTGTCATGCGAGCAGACCAATATAAAAAGAGTGTGGTGGTGGTAGTGAACTGACTATAAAATTGTTTTTATCATCCATCTTTAATTCTTTTATGCCAACATTTGAAAGCCATGTTCTCTCTCTCTCTCTCTCTCTCTCTCTCTCTCTCTCTCTCTCTCTCTCTCTCTCTCTCTCTCTCTCTCTCTCTCTCTCTCTCTCTCTCTCTCTCTCTCTCTCTCTCTCAGAGAGAGAGAGAGAGAGAGAGAGAGAGAGAGAGAGAGGGGGGGGTCCAGTAGTGTACACCTGACATGTCAGCAGACCACCATACAGGGGAGGGGGTAGACTAACTATATGTTTATTTTTATGCTCAACTTCTGTGTCAGTCTTACTATTATGTTTACATAACGAAACATATATAGAAAGGTCTGCAGACATTTTAATATTTACAAATACGCTAGGTTAAAGAAGCAAATAAAGATAATATAAAATATGTTACAATAGGAGAATACAAAATAGTATTCAGTATTATCTCCTCGTCTCCACTGGCTTTTGGAACTTTGCATAAATGGTACCGTGTAATACCATTGAAAATCCCATAGAAAGTGTATGCTTGCCATTTTAACGACTGTGATTTTTATAGGTCACTTGGCCTAACTTCTAGTTCAAAGTTTACACTTATATCAAATTCTCTTTTATATCCTTTGACAGATTTTGACGTTATTTCTATTCCGTATTGCATGAGAGAGAGAGAGAGAGAGAGAGAGAGAGAGAGAGAGAGAGAGAGAGAGAGAGAGAGAGAGAGAGAGAGAGAGAGAGAGAGAGAGAGAGAGGTGATCCAATGGGGTTACACTACGGATAAGCTGACTGATCCCCAAGAGAAATAAGGAAGGGCTGATTATATGACCAACAGTACTTCATTTTGGTTTTAGTACAAAAATACTATGTACATGTTTACTATTGTGAATATTCCTACTTCTGCTTTAAAACCAAAACGTTATATATTTATAAAGCCAGAGGAACATATAATGAATAATAGATTAGGTTTTTATAAAAATAATTAAAAATAACAAATTTTGGATGAGCGAGTTTTAAAGAAAGTTTGAACATCAAAATACAAACAAGTATTTTAAAAATTTGGGATGCTGCCGCGAGTTTCGTACTCACAACCTTTCGTTTGGCAGCCGAATACGCCGACAGAAAAACAAATGTGGGTCTTTATATACAGATATTATTATTGCTTAAAGAAAAGTACAAATATCTAAGTTATCTCAGATGTTTGTCATTGCTATTCAGATCAGGATGTTTACCGCCCTCCAAAACATACAACCCTAGGCGACACAAAACTGTATGGATGTATGAACTTCTTCTGCATGCCTGGATTCTGTACCTGAAATTTCATATTCATTCTTTGTATATGTGTACCGTGAAGTTTATGAAATTAAAAAGAAAGGGAAAATTGTCCAGTATCCATTTGGTATGTAAATGAAATATTCCTTTCAAACCTTATGTAAGAGACATTCTTCAATCTATACTATTATAATTCAAACCACACCTTAAATCCTATACATAACATTATAATATAGCAATCTTGTTTGAAAAGGGGATCGATTATATAATTTCCAAATGAAATAATTTATAAATTCGTCGAGTTTGACTGATTAGACGTCCATGGGATCTTGACAAGACCTACCCATAAATCAAACACCATGGAGGCTTTAAGACTTATTAATAATTAAACATGATCTACTTCGTAACCCTATTATAGACAATAAAGGATTAAATATATTACATAATGTGTGCCGCCAAGAGTGCGGACTTCTAATCTTTAGAAGCTTTTGCAGATGTAGCATTAGTATCGTGTTACACTGTAAGAAAAATCCAATGGAGTGGTTACATATCGTGATACATTAGAAAAAACCGATGGAGTTTCTTCACATTGTGTGACACTGTATAAAAATCCAATGGAGAATGTACACATCGTGTGATACTTTAGCAAAAGCCAATAAAGTGTGTACACATTATGTGACACTGTAGAAAAATTACATGGAGTATATACACATCACCTTATAAGGATACGGCACCCTATAGATTACTTCGTGTAAGTTTAAGTTCAATTTTTCATCTATTTAAATATCATTTAATCTCTCACTCTATAAGTTTTCACGTATTTTATCCACGATGATACGGGAGAGAGACCGACAGACAGACGGAGACAGAGATTAAAGGCAATGTTGAAGGGATTTCCATAATATTTTGTAACATGTTCACAAGAGAGAGAGAGAGAGAGAGAGAGAGAGAGAGAGAGAGAGAGAGAGAGAGAGAGAGAGAGAGAGAGAGAGAGAGAGAGAGAGAGAGAGAGAGAGAGAGAGAGAGACCCATGCATGTTTAGCAAATAATTTTCCACGAATGTGACCCCGTCATTGGAAGGGCAAAGTCTACGACGGATGACATTGCCCCAAAAGTACTAACAACAATTTATTACTACATGCTTGTTATGGATATGTACAACTTATTCATTGACGTATTTTGAGGTTGCATAAGGCACCAATTGATATTACCCGGGTAATTTGGCTATACACGAACAATATTGATCGTTAAACCAGGCTTTTGTGCAAGTGAACATTTTTTTATTTGACTTGTCTTTAAATAATCTCTCTTTCTTATTTGATCTCGCAATTGTCGTTGATTTTCCATTTCTGCTAGTAGTCTCAAACTCAGCCGCGATGATTGTTTTATCCCAGATCGTCACTGAATATAGTTTACTGATCCTATTGAGACTACTCTGTGCGGCTGGCAGCAATTCGGAGTAGGTGCATACTCGTGAATGCACTCGCATCGAAATTAATTTTCTGCACCACTAGAGACACCAGTTACTATCAATATAGTCCCGGCAATAAATCCGGTAGTCGATGTTGTCGTAATTCCAGTCACACCAAGTAAATTCTGAAACCATCTCATCACCCTGTTATTCCATTACCTATATATAACTATAAAATTTATTTTAATCACAAACATCAGAGCCCATCGGGATGAACCTTAAGTAATTCGAAATGAATTTCATCTCCGGTAACTATTGAATTTATTAATGTAGCTATGTAAAAATGTTGGCCGGATTGAAAATAGCGCACCTGTTATATTTGAGGTTTAGGTTTGTCAAAGCCATTTCCACTAGCACCGAAAACATGTTGACCATTTTAATTTTTTCCTTTCTATTGATTCCTCTCTTTCTGTGATAAATATTCTACGATTATGCTCCAAAACCTTATATGCGATGGTGGTGACACGTTAGCAATTTGTTTGATATAAGCAACCGACAATAAATTTGATTTCACCGTTGACTGTGATCTTAACCAGGTTCCTTAATGCAAAGTCGCCCTTGAGCTTGTCAATAATTTCTTGAATGTCCACCTTAGACGTTCAAGTTTTTCCGATTAATCTTCAAAACTCGAAAGCCCACCAGGATACAAACCTACAACAACACGAGTAATAAACTGAGACAAATCCACTTTAGTCGCAAATCGGCTCAAATCCACATCAGTTCCGTGTCGTCGGGAAGAGAAACGTCCATAAATCAATAAGTGCTTGCGGTGTTGGTGAATGGTGCAATGATAAGATAATCACATACGTGTCCACCCAAACGTTTTTGTACTGCTACAGTTGAATAAAATAACAGATGTTGTCTCCCGTGCCTAATTAAATAATTAAAAATTTCACCTGCTAGTGCAAGTCCTCATTAGTTAAAACACAACTTACGTGGAAATGTTACTACGTATGCAACCATGAGTTCAGGTCCTGTTGATGAATCCAGGGCACCAAACACCACAAATATGATATGTGAGAATAGTTTTATTTAATATATCCCTGAATATTCCCTATCTCAAACGAAGCATTCTCTCTAAATAAACAAATATAAAATTTCTTATGGATACCTTTTCACCTCAAACACAATGAAACACATCATATGGATTCAGATTTAGTGATTTTCCTAACCGGTGTGCTTGTTGGGCGAGAGGAAGAGTTTCTGTATTTGAAAACTAGAAACGTGATGTTTATCTTCATTTTAGTTTGTAACTAAATTGTCCTTTAATAGGAGAAAATTATGAAAATCTACATAGCATAAATTGCAGTCTGTTGTAATGAGTGAAGCACTTCCATATAGTGAAACATACAAAATTGGGTAGGGTGGGTTTTCCTGTTAATTCTGAAAATTACAACTGTGAGAGCCGCTTTCATTACTGATTATAACAAGAAATTATAAATGATAGATGCAAGGAATTCTATCAAATCCAAATTCAAAACAGTATTACAATTACCGTTCGATTTATGGTTGGGTACAAAAGTTTAATTGGGTACTCTTCAATCATATCATATCAATCATATCTGCCTGAAAACCAGGCTCATATAATTATCTACACACAAACCATGCTCATCTATCATTATCTACATGTATTCCATGCCCATCCATCTATTATTATCATTATTATCTTTATACAAACCAGGCTTTTATTTGAGAAGCTCACTGAAAACACAAATTCAAAGGGATATCATTTTCTGTGCTGCTATGCAAAAGGTAAACTCGTAAAGGGCAACTTTTATAAAGAATCGGTATAGCAGAGATAACTAATTAACCTACTTAATTCCGCAATGCTTTCCCCAGTATATCCGCACATTCAAGAATTTGTCCCGAACTTTGAATGAACGAAACTTGTGGGTGATGGTCAAGGATTGCCACGATCGCTCCGTCTAGGTTATCAGGAGGTATAAACTTGGGTATTAAAACCGTGTTTGATGTGTAAACAACACCGCAGGCCAGTGTTAATTGATTATGCAAGTCGCCAGCCATCCGCAAACTATATAATAGCTGCCAGTCAAATGCTTGCAGACCTCACCTCACGTAGACCTACAAGCAAGTAGACATTGTCCGCTAAGTTTGATTGGACAGTCCACAGCGACATCCAATCGGAATTAAGACAGAAGGTGGGATTAAATCTTATATCGAAATTATAGCTAAAATCTCGCAGGAAATTATCGGTAGATCTAGTGGTTTTAAGCTAAAAGATTACTCTGAGAAAAACCACTCATAAGTTGGCGGGAATCTTAAGAAGAGAATTGTAAGATAAGGAAAAGCTTAGACGAGGTCAGTAAGCTATTTGCTCGATTTTTGTAAAACATTACGGCGTCATAGTTGTAATTATGAGTAGTATGCATACTTGATTACTGAGATTGTTTTAAAATGTATAATTACCTTGCAGTCTTTCATTCACAAGCGTATTTGAGACATGAATTTGAGTTTACGTACAGAATTAGGTACATTGCTATCTCGTCAAATTTAATATTGTAATTTACTAGTAGGTTATTTCGAAGAAACCAGTACATTTAGTAATGCGTTATGTTAGAGTTTACAGATGTTTTAATTGGAGTTTAGGAAAATGATTGAAGTATGCGAGATTAGTTACAATAGATGTGTGAATACATCAGGGCATGTATATTTGAATATGTGTCAAATTTATTCGAGTTGTGATGCAAAGATATGCATTTGATTGTTGTTTATTGGTTTGTGTAATGGAATCATGTGTATGTTTTGATGTGAAGCAATTTATCGTTGTATGTATGAGAGTACCTGATACCGTGATTTTATTATGTTGTGTTTTCCTATACAAGAATGTATGCGCATTGCGAATGAATGCGTGGCCGGTGAAATTTAATAGCCTTTAACTGATGATTGGTGGCTGTGTGTAGCTATAAGTGCTGAAGAAAATACTGTACCATCCTTGCGTTTTCACAGGAAGCTTTTAGGGTACAGAACTTCCGGTTTGAGTTTAGTGTTCCTGAGTCTCTAATTAGGAGACGGAAGTGAGACTGACAGTGCAGTCGGAGTTTACATCGTGTAGTTAAAAAAAAAGTAATAGAAGGGAAGGAGGAGGAAATAGAGGAGGAGGGAAAAAAATTTGGAGGGAGTCAGGGAGGACAAGATAGAATTAGGAGATAAAGACGAATACATAGATGAGTAGAACACAAGGACAGGTGAAAATCTCTCATACTATGAATGCATTAATACGATAGGTTAAAAAATATTCGAACGGAAGACGTGTATTTGGGAAATTCGAATTATTGACCAATTAATTGTTTTTGAACTGATATTATCGAACTTCAACCTTTTTTTTGTATAAATAATAATTTAACCATCGGCATTGCTGACTAGGGGCTCGGGGCTGAATATACAACGTTCACTAAATCAACTACCAGCTAAACTCGAGCCTGGGTGGGTCTTCTGCAATAATTTAAATAAATATTAGAAACACCCCACCTCCAATATCTTATAACCAAAACCTAAGTGGAGACAACCTTCACAAGGATTTTCATGATACTGTAACATTAAAAATATGAACTATGTGGAATTGCCAAAATCAAATGGCTATTAGGTGAGCAGAAGTTAACATTTTGCATGTATCTTAATATGTTAATATGCATAGCACTGAAGTGTTGCACATGTAATAAAACTTATTCCATGTAATGTATACTGTTGACAGTACTTGAACCAATAACATGTATATATTTTAATGAGATACTAGTTCCAAAGTATATAAAAAATAAAGTATAAATAAAAATTTAGACCATAACAAATTTATGCAAGAACTTGCAAATATAATGATTGATTCATTGACTGGTTGATGTTTATTCGTATATCAATATATGACATGATATGACCTAACAAACTAATTGAAGTAACGTATTTTTTTCCCCAAAACACACCACTGTATCCATTCCGACCAGGTCTGGGAAGAATATAAACTCACACCATTCTGTTCGTAAATGGCTCAAAAATGGAATTCAAATAATGAAAAGTTTAAAGTAAAAATTCAGAAGTACAATTTTAAGCAACTTAAATTTCGGTTGTGATTTGGTAATTGAAAAACAGTCTAAGAATAGCAAAAGTAGTATCAATATAAATCTCAGGACTCCTACCAATATATTTGTACTAAAATACAATGAGGAACATTTACAACGCTTGATAGCATTATGTTTACACTATTTTTTTCCTACCTGGAGAAATTGTATGCAAAGTCACTAGGCAGAACAAACAAAACTGACAATAAAATACAATGTCGAATCTTATGCTGTCTAACAGATGCTCGTATTATTGTTTACTTATCTATCTGGTGACAAATTGTACTGAAAAATATATATCGTAATGATACTAAAACACATTGTTAGTCCACCAAACTGCGCCTTTGGTTAGTTTCCCAGAGTCCTCTAGTTTGTTTTTTTTTTTTGAAAACCTTCACATATTTTTAAATCAGTACCTAAAGAAATAATTATTAGAAAAATTTAATCATGATCAAAAGAAAGAAAGAAAATATTATTTTACGAAAATTTCGAAACTCTATTTGCCGATTTCAATATGAATAAAAATAAAACATTGCGAAATCAATTACTTCTATTATTGCATAGATAATATGTCCAAAAAATGAAAAACTTTTCATGCCAGAGGGAAGAGAAAAGCTAATATTTCAATAACAGCAGTTAAAGACAAGATATTAATTATCCACCTGTAACACGTGGCTTTCCGTAACATTCAGATAGATAAACAAATAATACAATCTAATGTCATATAGGCAATGTTACATGGAAAAGTTTTTAGTGACTGGCTAAAATGGTGGTGGGAGAAAAGAGGAAGCTACAGTTTATTTTTAGCACTTTTTAACCTCCATTTTACCCTTGAAAATGAGCGAGTATTCATCAGACAAGATAAAAAAAATATATACTTAATTTGTGGCAAATGCAAGTGCTCATAATTATTGTATTTTTAGAGAAAAAGGTTTGTACGTACTTTGCTTCACGGGCTAGTGCTCACAATTATTGTATTTCTAAAACAACAACTTGTATTCATTTTGTAACAAGAGTAAGTGGTCACAATGATTGTATTTCTAGAAGAAGAAAGAAACACTTGTAAAGTATTAGGTTAATTTATTGCTTCATTACCTTGGAATTAAAATAAGCAATCATCTTTTTTAAAAACGCTTAAAATGTCTACACTTCCATTTATGCGTCAGCGAATAAACACCGCAACAGTGATAATTACGACAAATCCTTAGGACGATAGATAGAAGTTAATATTTCTTAAGCTGATTTAACTTCCTAATGTAATGTTTGGGAGTCAAATCCTGAAAATGTACATAGAGAATTAAATAAATAATTCAAAATGAAACACACACGCAGACTTGACGTGTATGTGCAGTAGTTATAGTTATTCTAACTCTCCAAGACACTAGGACACTTGAATTGATGTCAAAGAATTCAAAATTTCTAATTGGTCGTGTTTTTGGTATGTGTGCATCTGTTCTATTAAGCTGCAATGATGCTACTATTTCAGCCTATAGGAGCAATTATTTGGAATCTCTCTAGTACGCCATTGTCTTGCTTTCAATGCCGACAAAAGTAAAGTCGCTTACGTGCTTCTGTCCTTTATAGGTAATTTGTATTTTAAATGACAAATTGCAATTTTTTAGAAAAGTAAAAGCTGTTATTTCAATAACTGACAAAGACTTAATCATTCATTGGTAACATGTTTCCCGTGTGATTCTGACAAACAAATAGTGCAAGTTAATTTTATAATTTCCTGGATATGAGCTAGGTTAAAAGTTTTATATTCAATATTATTATATGATAATAATGTTCTTGATTTACTGAAAAATGTGAAGTTATAAAAAATGCGATCTTCTTTAAGTCATTAGACCATGATTTATTTTCACGACTTTTAAACACTCGAAAAATTAACATGTATTCTTCCGACAAAATAAAAGTCCGCATGCATCTTTTGTAAGACGTGAGTAGTTACAATAATGTTATTCTAAAAACACTCGTAAAGTAACTGGTTTAATTGTTGTTTAATATCTCATCAAAATAAATATTCATTTAATTTAATCATGCCTAACACATTTATTACTTGAAGTTGCCCTCATATACAGCAATCAGCGACAATATTCATAATAAATTACACTAAATTAAATGATGGGCTTAAAATAAAGATATTTTATTTGCTTGTTTTCTTTACGTTGCTATTCTTTTATTTTATTTTTGTTTTTGTTCGATTTATCTTTTCTTGAGGCCTTGATTCCTTGTCCATTTGCGCCTCTTTTAATGGAGAAGGGGGAAAAGTATATCCTTATGAAACGGTAATCGCTGGATACATACGATAAAAAAGCAATAAATCCAATTTCAAATTATTCTACTGCTACAACATTTCTGGTCATTTGTGTGACGAGAATAATCTAATTATCATCAAGCCATATTTGCTCAAAATTTACAAATCGGCGTCAAGACCGCATTTCCTTACTATTCTTTGAGTCGTCATTTATGGATTTAAAGGCCACTTCGTGTTTGTTTTTTTTTTCATTATGTACACTATTATACACCACAATAAGGATTACGATAGACCGCAAGCCATCAGCAAAAAGAATTAAAAGATTAATAAAAAAAAACAATCATAAAATAATAAAAAAGTAAAGCAAATGCTGAGTGTCCTATTTTACGCACCTACAATTTACGCAATTTGAGAAAAAGGATACTCGATGATTGTTCCTTTCTCTCTGGCAACCAGCATATAGCAATAGTCTTTACTAAGCTTGCCTATGTCAGCCACCTTGATGCCATCAACTCAAACGCGCGAAGTCTTCCCGAAATTTTCGTGAGTATGCAGCATCGATAACACTTCTCTATTACAAGGACAAAGATTCGTTTAGGGACATGCTGAAGGGAATCTATATCACTGAAGCGGAAGGCAGAGCAAATGCCTATGAAATTTTGAAGACAGAAGTTTTGGCAAGTGTCTCCTGCGCACAGACCGCCGGTGTGTTCCGTGGCATATGAACAATGTCAGGTGCCTTCAACGACCTTGATATTGAGGCGCTGTTCAATTGATTGATATCCAAGCTGGCAAACCCATCAACTGCTGGACGAAAAATGCTGGCACATCAGATCTTTCTACCTAGATGCTTTTGGGGTTGAAAAAGAAAACAGGCCGATTCTTTTTACTTTAGAGGGTCTAAATTTGATTAGCAACGAAGAGGTGCCAAAACCCAACAACATATAAAACTAAAGTGAAAGCCAGGATGACTGTTTTGCTTGCGTCATCTCTTCAATTTCGGCCCATAGACAACTACAACCATCTTTCAATGTATTTGAATATCATTGACCTATTCATCCGGACCTCTTTGAAAGGCATTAGTAGCCAATGCTGCGTCATATACAACTAGGTATTAGCCCCTAATGCAACTAGAATGGTAATAAATAGACATATTTTATAAAAGCATTGTCAAGAAACAATAAGCGACGAGCATGAAACCGTAACCGAATACAGAAGCTCAAGTGGTGTTGATATCAGAACCACCACAGGTGCTTAAGTCGGTACCAACCATGAATGTGATGCGGGTCACTAAGTTAGAAACCCATGATAGAGATGCTGCCGGTAAAAGACATGCTGTGATAATGAACAAACACCGGCCTCTAGGAGAAATAAAACACATACACTGCTTCAATACTAGCTGCACAAGATCGCGACATGCCATTTGTGCTCCTTTGATGACCTAGATTTTTAGGGGGAGAGGAGGAGGAGGAAGCCTCGTGCACATGACAGTTCAACAACAAACACCACAAACATTAGCGACTGGTATTAAACAATGGTCATGTCCTTTTCATGTGTCATGTAAATTCAAACCGTTTGCACTGCCGTTGGTCAAAGAACCCGTAAACCTCCTTTACCACAAAAACGTACTAATCAGTCTTAAAGTATGCCAAGCACTTCTTAAGAGCTAAACTGTCCCACCTCATCCAACTGAAAATCAAGGACCCTGTAAATACACTATGAATCTCTACGCCGAGCCTTTGAATCAAGGACATGCTAACTAAACAATGCATATTTCCTGCCAATACCATTACCGCTGTCTAAAGACCTCTGTTGATCCCATGATCGGCAGGACAACTTTTAATGCTATAGCATTCACTAATTCAAACTACCTATTATCCTCGGTTCAACTCGATGCAGATTGGAAAATCGCGAAGCTTTGGATCAACTCACAGCTGTGCAAGACGAGTACTAACTTAAAGGCGACAAACATCTCGACAACTCAGTGAATGGTTTCCCTGATCAGCAGCTTGCAGAAAAGATTTTAATAAGGCGTTACCAAGCCAACTTGCGAGAATAACCTGGTGATCGGTTGAAACACTAACAACTATCCGAAGCATGGAAACGACGTTATTTCTAAGACTTTTGCACGTGTCACCTAATCTGCACAGATACAAAATGATCTTGTTATTAATCGTATCGCTGCAGTGGGGTACGTGGCCTATAATTATTTCAGATCCGGCTAGTGCACATTGCTTGAACTCGGCGACAGAAGGGGAGCTGCTTGTTTGTGACTAGGTAGACCAAGAAAACTCCAATAGATACCTCAAATTTCAGCAATACAGTGCAGTCCACTGGGGCACTGGAAGAGTCTAGCAGATATTATAAAGCTACTAGGAGCCACCCAAGTCTTATATAACGTTACCAGGGCGTGGCTTCAAAGCACAGGCTCTGTGGCCGCTTTACTCCCAGAATGCCGTAAATGTCTTCGGCCATGGACTGACGTTTTAAATGCTAATGAGATGGAACAGACCAGTATCTTGTTTTTTCTCAGCTCAAACGTTGGCGAAAATTTTACAGATTGATATAGTATTTTGAAATAATTTATTATTTTAAAATCTGGTACAAGAATACCAGCCCAACTGAGTGCATGTAACATTATAGAAAATATTAAATAGCTTTTTCGTGAAATACATCATGGAGAATCGTCGGAGAGGCTCAGACTTTGCTTTATATGGTCTTCACATACGTATTTGGAAGATATGAGAAATTAATCTACCTAGAAGTATTTTTTGGAAGGCCAACAACGTAAATTTGATCAACTATTTAGGAAAAATTGAAAATCCATTACTTGCCATTGTGCAAGGGAAAATAAAGAAGTCGATGATGTTGACAAGAAAACCCATTAGTGCAAAATGAAACGAGGCAATGATCGAGTAATGCAACTATTGAATATAGTGGCAGTCATGAAGATCATCAAATAAAAATTGTTTAAAGAAATATCTTCAGCATTACAATAAAGAGAATCACCAAGAACTATGTTGCGTAGGACAGATAATATTTAGAAGATGAACAGTCTAAGTAAATATGCCATTACCAATTATATAGGTGGAATTTGCTTGCGTTACGTTCTGGTTTAGGTGCTCGACCTTGTCTTAAACGTAGCATCGGAGTAAAGTCAGGTAATCCGATTGTCTACCACGCGTATTTGCTCGCGATTATTATCGTGTACTTTGGCGAAGAGTAACTAACGTAACAAATACAGAATCTATTTGAAGACACACCCGACAACGTAATAAACAATGTCGATCAAAAATGTATAGAATTTTACACTGATGATGCTGTACGTTTATCATGAATGTGTCCACGACTTTATATCAATTTACAGCATGTGGGCATGCTAGAGCTGCCGCCAAGATTCCAGGTTGACGTTGACAATGCTCTTGATATCTTATTTACCAATGATAGGTCATGTAACCAAGTTGACTTTACAACATCTATGACCTTAAAACCTTGGGGTCTTTTTAGTGATGCCTGTGTAATTTTTAGCTATAAAGACACCTTAATGATGCTGCAGTTTCTAAACTTCTTCCTGGACAAACTCCTGAACAGCTTTGCAGTGGCGGGTAATGATCGTTACAAGATTACAATATCGTGGTGCATTTAATGAAGTATTACAGCACAAATTCATTTTACCAACTTGCACCTGACGGTAATGGAAAAGTTTCCTTACTGATTACTTACTAAGTTTCCTTACTAAGGAGTATATCCATACGAGTGTATGGATCCTTTCATATTTTTTTTCATGAAAATAAGTTTCCACCATCAAGGCATCATCATTCAACACTGACGCATGAAAATGTATGCGGCAGAATGGTATGCTTCCTCAATAATGTGGAGACGGCATTTTCCTTCTCAAAAATATCACTGCCAACATATCTGGTTCTTCTTGGGTGCCATGCACTTTTAAATCAACCTCCAACTAATTATTCTGCAAATGAATACTTAAATCATTCCACTATATCCTGTTCATGATGTATATTAGCATGTTTAAAAAAAATAACACGTACTTTATATTGTGTTGACAATGCAGCTAGAATAAGTTCTTTGCCTGAATTGACCTTTTAAAAGTTGTAGCTACGTTAGTGGTAAAAGTGCACATCTCCGACACTTGCTAAAGTTTTAGAATTAGCTAAGCTGCCTTGCTAGCAACAGCTGTAATGGTATGTATGTCCACATCCTGGACCATATGGGATAATGAAGGTCAGCCTGATGAACTTTGTTAGGTATTCTTATATTTAACCATCATGGGGAAATCTTTGTATGCGCAGGTATGTAAATTTACTACACATTTGTTTATCCAACCATGCTCAGCAATCACATGGGTGACTTTTGCTGTGCATTCTAATTTTTCAATGGCTTGTTGGGGCCCCGAGTGGGCTAGTGGTCGAAAGCGCTGACCGTTACTGATCACTGCCTTCTCACCTCTATCTGCGTGAGTTCGAGTCCAGACGGCTAACGTGGGTAAGTGAGAAAGCCTGCCAGTAGCTTATCGTGGGTCGGTGGTTTTTCCAGGGTTCTTCCGCCACCATTAATACTGGCCGCCATGTATAGCCTATTTTGTGCTGAGAAATGGCGTTAAACCATGCAACAACAACAATGGCTTATTCAAATTTCCAATAACAATGAGTACCATTGCGAATGACGTCTGCTTGGAACATGCATTTTTCTTACTAATGTTTGTTTGCTTATTTATTAAATCCATATATTTTAACTCCAATGAATTCATTTTGTCCACTGCTTACACCCTAATACAATTTTAGCCTCTGTATATCTCCTTAAATGATCCAGCTGGCAATTTTTTTCCATGATTACTGGTATTAAAGTCATTGACCTGATCCATATTGACATGCCTGGATATCACTTTATGCCTGATAAGCAACATGATGTCAGTGACATGCAGCATCAACACAAGTTAACGGTGCATATTTGGGCTTTGGTTGATTGTTAAATTCACATTGTATATCATGCCATGATCGAGATCGATATCCACAATAATTGTATCAAGAGATGTGTTTTCTCAAAAGGGCATTTGCTCTCTGACCCATTAGGTCTTTATTGTCTGACCCACCGATTCTAGCTTTTAAAAGTTGTTTCACGTTTTCACAGGTTTCCTTCAAATGGACTGCATGACCAACTGGAATTGATGGCAAAAAATGCCATTATGCAGCAAAACAGATTTAAGACTCATCATCAATGAACCACTAAACAGTCTCCACTCATCTGGATCATGAACGATCTTGCAGGCTACCATCACACCATCAATGTTGTTGCAGACTACAAGATCACCTTCCATGAAGAAGAATGGGTCAAGATCCTTTTGATGGTCACAGAACATGGAAACATCAACATCACCTGCCAGGAGATTCCACTACAGCAGTCTTTAGCCCAATAGCCTTACTCTTTGGTAGTTCCAAATCCCTGACAAGGTCATTCAATTCACCTTGTGTTATGAGGTGTGGTTCAGAGGAGGAGGATGGGAGAAAATATGGGTCATGTGACATTGATGGTTCAGGACAAAAAGTTTCATCCTCTTCCTCATCTCGCTCAAGTGAGAATGATTCTAGTGGATCATGAACCAGAAGTCCTTCTTTGTGGTGAATTGGGCATATAGCTGATGTTTGAATAATGTAAGTCCACTTTTTCTTCTTTGACCCATTTTTCCCAACTGGAGGCACCATACAGAAGTAACAATTTCTGATATTATCTGTTAACTCTCTCCAATCACTGGCACTGAAAAAAGCATAATTTCCTGTTTCCTGTTCAACCAGTGGTGAAGATGTGGTGCACAAGTGTTGCAGCATATGTGTGGGGCTCACCTTTTGTCCTAATCTCAAACTTTCAGCTGAAATAAATGATAGGCTTTGTTAACCATGTTTTATACTGTGCTTTTATGATGCAAAATTCTTCACAACAAGCATAGCATAAGTTATCTGCATTGCTCATACGAGTCATCTCTGCTCACTTTGGCTAAACAGAAATGTTTCACTTTGCAAAATCAAACAAACTAGTAAGAGAGCATGACACTGATTTCTAGAGCTGATATAGGGCAATTTGTTCAGCAGAGTGATGTAAGCTTAGTTATGACTGAATCATCAACCACTTCTAGGAATACCAGCTTCATATTGCATCATTCATTGTTTGGTCTAAAAAGTAAGTACTGTCCAAACACAATCACATATATATTCATAAATCCAGTAAAATATGTAATTTAGTCATTTTTGGCTTATCCTCTGCCATTCCAAAGTCAAGGGTTGTATATACTGATCCAGTATCGTATTTTTAAAACTAGAGACAATCATCAATTTTAAGCATCATTTTTGTTCTCAATGACCCAGAAATTGGTCAAGTTTGACTACATTTAGTTTGAAAGCATTTTGACTGTAGACCAGTAAAAGCAGCCATTTTCTGCCAATAATACTATTTCTTAAAACATCAGCTGATATCATTGCATAATTTAATCCATATAGCAATAAATTATTCCCGATATTTTGTATGTGGACTATTATTGAATATTTCAAATTGAAAATTTAGTTCCTAGCCTGGGTGTGCAAAAAGGAAATATAGGTGTGAAACAATCATGGAATGAACATCTGTTTTGTCTGTATGATCAACCATGTGAGATTGCAAGGATATGTATAAATTAATAATTATGTGCATACAGGATTTGTCCAGTCTCAAAGTTATTCAGCCGCAATCCCAGATTTCTTCCTCGATGAAAGTCTCTTCAAACAAGATCACATCCCATGATTATATTACAAACTACTATCAACAGATTATAAAATTAACTTTGTATTATTTGTAATACATATGTTCTTTTTCTTTTAAATTATTGTAATACATGTTCTTTTTCTTTTAAATTATAAGTCATTCATAATAACCAATGTGTTTTATTGTTATACTTTTAAACTTGTTCCATTGAACACTGTGCTGCTTGTATTCTAAAACTTATCTTTTATTTCAGTTCAAAATTTTTCAACTGGTGGTGCTCCACAGATACTGGGTACCTCAGTGACAGGTGTAGGGTAGGGTTAAGTTATTTGCAACTGTGACATGCACCTGGAGAGACGTTTGGCATTAAACTATACTGCTGTAATGAGCTGTTGCTGAAATTTCTTGACATACTGCACTTGTGAAAACTGTACATGACCTAAGCACAAAGTTTGCCCAAAATTGCTGCACCAAAGTGCTTAATAAATTAGCCTGAACTAGTACAAAGCATGCTAGCAAAACTGGGAAAATGAATTTTGAACAGCAATAAAAGCTACTGAAAGTGCAATGAATAAATTAGAAGAATTTATAAAGTTATCAGCTTAACTTTTTTTCCTTTTACTACTTACCTTTAAATCCAGTAAGTAAAAATAAACAGAGTTAGCAGTATTTGACAGATGCACATCTTATGGCAAAGTGTATTCTCTATAACCCAAATTACATCATATGCCAAAATTAAGGAACTAAAAGTTCTTTAACAATACCCAAAATGCATGTAATTTTCAAAATAGCCAGGACAACCAGTCAAAAAAACCTTAGAAATTAAAAAAAAAAAAAAACTCTTTGCATGGTATGAAATTGTTGAGTAGAACCATTAGTCCTTATCATAAATTAATTTCCTTATTCTCCTCTAGAAACTACTAACAAAATGCATGTACTGCTCCATGTATATGCATTCTTTCAATATATAAGTAGTAGCACTAAATCTCAATATTCCATAAATGCATAAATCTAATTCATTCTTGATCTTGATATAAACCTATATTATCAAATCTTCAAAACATCTTATCAGAAATAGGGCTTAAAAGTGATAAAAACAAAACCAATCAGGTGCAAGATTGCCTCATTAATATGCATAGATGTTGCTTACAAAAAAGCTCACACAAAATCTTGTTGATACAAGCTTTCAGTGGTCAAATATTTAAAAACGTGACTCCTGCTATGCTAAATGGATCAGTCAGATGCAAGGTCATCTAATATGTAGATATCGCTCATAATCTAATTTGTCTGAGATCTTGCTGATAAAGGCATACAGAGCAAACTTGTAAAATTTGGATTACTTAAGACATCTTTTAAAGATTTTATATGTTCCCATTATCCTTATTTTATATACATCTTACAGAATTTTAAGTGACCACCTTGGTGGCCTAGTGGTTAGAACGTCTAAGATGTGGAAGGTTGTGAGTCATACCAAAGACTTATTAATATGGTACTAATAGTTTCCTTGCTAGGCACTCAGCATTAAGAGTTTTAGTGTTAGGAATGGTCAGCCTGGTGTCAGGATATTGTGGCTGGGTGGGACATGATGCTCCCTGTCTACAGCAGGATAACCTAGTGCCAGACATCACTATAAACTGCCACACTAAAGATATTGTAGGGATACAACTAAAAAATTTTAAAGCTAGATTAAAATCCAAATCACACACACACAGAAATTCTGGGACCACAATCATACTGCTAGATCCCATGCTTACATTCTTTAAACATACCTCACTGATCACACAGATACATCAAATATATATATAGGCACCAATCCTTCCTGTCATCTGTGATCTCATACTGAGTGTTTCAATAAACAATAGCCTGTTGTATTTGTCACCTGGAGCTGGTGACTGATACTAGCCGACAGTGAAATCACTAGACAGAAAGTGACAGTTACTGTTTAATAGTCATGTACACAATGTACTAGAGCCGGGTAACACAAAAATGTTCATTGCAGTACATGAGTAGAATGTACCTGACAACAAGGTCTGTTACAACAGTTGCACTTCATCTTACAATGAAATCAGTTAGATTTAAGAGCAGGCTAAGACACCTTGCAATCTCTTTGTTAGCTAATAGCAAAGTGATATAACTTTTGACTGAACCATGGTGTGAACAGTACTTATCTTACTAACAAAAATATTGCTTTTGGATCAATGGACTACATACAAACAAGCATATTTAATTTCTGTAACTTTGAAATTTAAAATTCCAAAACCTGTCCTGCAGTTGCTAATTATGTTAAACTGATGAGTTACATTGGAGAGAATATATTTTAAATTATAAAAAACAACTTTACAGTACATTGCTTTCATCTAATTTATTAGATACAGTATAACCTGTCTTGAAAGACCACTGCAATGAATGACAACCTGTCTTAATAAACCATGTTCTCAAAACAGAATGGTTGATTATAGTGATATGACCTGTAACGAGAGATGACCTTTCTTTAGAGACCATATATGTTTGGATGACTGGGTGTTCTTTTAATACAAGTATTCACATATTCACTGCAGAAGACATTTCAAAAGTAGTAAATATGTGATACATGTTCTAAATTTTAAAAAAAAACCATTAAAACCAGAAACGAGACATGACAAAAATATATATCAAAGGTGGTTGTTACATCATTGTTTGAATGTTTATTGTGTGGTCTTATCTAACAAATGTGCGAAAATATGTAATCAGAGAATACATGTAGTAGAATATTTTTATTTCATTATAAAACACAATCACATAAATCAATCCAGATATTATGAAATGAAACAATATATTTAACATGCATGAAAAAAACATTATTTTTGCCTGTTGTAATAACATTTTGTTTGTCCCTTCTCGACTCCCTCTTTCATTTCCAATGTAGATGCATTAATTCAATATTTTGATCATTGTTGCTAAACAGCAGCAGTTGGCTACATAACTCCATTAGCAGATTTGGATGCCCAAATACCACCTTATACAAAGGAGGGCTGTACTAAGTGTCATTATGATCAAATTTTCAAACACGAGACTAATGTTTTCAAAATCTTGTCACATATTCTACTGCAAGTCATAAAGGACTAAAACTTCTTTAAAAATGTCAAAATTGCTTTTTTTTTAACCATATATAATTACTTATTGAATAAGCTCAACTGCAAACTGCATAATGTGCCAGCAGATCTAGGTCTGTGCAGTTTGTTTGAAGTAATCAATCGAAACCAGATGGACTCAGATCTGTTGCCACATTATGCTATGGCTGATCTAGCTTTTTGCTGTTTGTAGTTTGAATTTATAATTCAGTACATACTGTATAATGGCCATAATACTTTCCAAGTTTCATCAAAACAATTTACATTAATTGTATTATACGCTGCTTTGGGCCACACGACAACAGGGTAGCAACTCAAAAAGCAAAAATGCACAAAATGAGGTGTCGATATGCACATCTTCAGCTGCTATCCATAATATTTACCAAGTTTCATGGCAATCAATCTAAAATATAGGACTAATCGCACTAACAGATTGTGTGCAACACAAACACATGGACACACAGACACAAAGATTACTAGTGGGGATGATATAAACATTGAGGCACAGCTGTAGTCCAAAGAAAATCTAACCATGATTTACACAACAAATACATGTATGCCAACTAAATTGTATTTATCTGTCAAGTAGGTTTAGCTTAATCATGCAAGTATTTTTTCTCAAAATATCCAATATCAAAAGGTTCAAAAATGTATACAAAATGAACAATTTTGTATTGGTCTGAAAATATTCTACTTTTGAAAACAATTATGTACATAAAGTTTAATTTTATTCCATCTATAGTCTTATGCTTCATAATGCTAACAACATGGTCTTTGATAAAATCAAGTCCAATATCCAATAAGTTATAAAATGTCTTACAAATTTTAAAAGAAGCAAAAATGATTCTAAGCATGTCCTCTACAAATTCATACAAAAATGCATACCAAATTTCCTTGTGTATGTTAAGTGGCTTTCACACTATTTTGCCAACCATTTTCTAGGGATGAACAGAAATATATATATATATATATATATATATATATATATATATATATATATATATATATATATATATATATATATATATATATGAACAGAACAAAATCAAGATGCTCCCAGCATCAAAGCTACAAGTAACGAGGGCAAAAAAGCAAAACAAAGAGATACAGGAATTGCATGTATATCACCTAACTCCCTATTCTCCAACAAAAGACTTGTACACAACCAATCAATACATAACTTAACCTTTTTAATCTTACATTTAAATGGCAATTAAAAATACTGCCTATCTGGCAGCCAGAAAGCAGTCACTAGCTTTTTCAAAAAGCTGCTCGACCAATGTCAAGATCAGAAGGTGATTTCAAACAATGCATACAATTATTTATTTGGCATGATGATTAGCTTGTTAACTTGTACACTGTACACTTTCCTAAATTAAACCCTGAATTTATACACTTCAATACAATTTTATTCACATCAAAATAAAATACAAAATCTTTTAAGTATAAAATATTTACATTAAACTAAGTTTTGATACATAAAAAGCTCTTGACCCAGCTGAGCTTAATTAAAAAAGTAACAATAATACCTTGAACAGCACATTATATATCTTCCACTTGTTTGATAGGCACTATGCAGGCACTAACAGGTTTATGTCTATTTTCAGAAACTTTGTCAAATTCAAGTACTCAGAAACTTTGTCAAATTCAAGTACAAAGATATGCTGTACAGGATTCAGTAGAAAGTATTAGTATTTTAGATTACTGGATAATACTGAAAAAATGGTTAATCACTTATACATTTGGTCAAGATATATCATCATAAGTAAAACTTACTGTGCAAAGCCATAATTTTCTTATCCATATTGTGAGATGTGTTATGAAAGTGACCTTTGGCCTTTTGACCAAAGAATGCAAAGGTTATGTAAGCTATATAAAGTCTGGTCAAGGAAACCATTTTAGAAAGAGTACTTATGCAAAAAGCATTTGTTTCAAAATAATATTGACCTTTAACCTTAAAATTGTAAGATTCCTTATCTTACATTCAAGTCATCCACAAATTTAGTGAAAATGCATGAATTAAAGAGCCATGCAGAGAAATTGATTTTCTACTGGCAATCACAGTAACGGTAACCAGGGTTAGAAGCATAACATTTATTAAAAATTTTAAAAAGTATCTTTTGAGTTTTGCTTCTAAATAAAATCAAGCTCTCCAATGTAGTGAAAATTAATAATTAAAATTACTGAATGTCTTTAACTGGCATAATATCTAGACACCTAAGCTAGCCTAAAGAAAAATTGCAAAAAAATGCATTTTTATGGAGTTGGAGTAGAAACTTGCATCATTTTAAAAAAAAGTTTTAGGGATTTTTAAAAATAGATTTCCTTCAGTTTTTAAGCTTTTCTTGAGGTTTCTAAAGCCAAAATAAAATTTCACATTTTTCCATGTCTTTGAGGTTTACTTCTAACCTGGAGTAAACTTTACCTTGCATGTCATCCACAAAATTTATATGATACAGATATAATGGTATTGTGTAGAACCTCCTTTCTTCTTTAAATCGCAATCGCCTTGACAACTGACCCCAACATTGACTGGCTATTTCCAGATGTAATGAGCAAGTAATCCACAAATTTGGATCCAGATATATGATGTGAACTGATATTATCTGTCAAAACCATTTGCCTCATTCAGTCAGTGATCTTGATCTTTCACTCCAAAATTGATATGGTCAAGTACTGACCTTGACCTATGACCTTT
>JAEAOA010000188.1:0-7500 GCA_016746295.1 Potamilus streckersoni | reverse complement strand
CCATAGAAAATTAAGCTGTTACTACAAGGAAGTTATTTCTTTTTAAAATGATACTTGTTTTTCTATAGCCTACTGTGTATTGTAGATTTTTTTATTGCCCTAAACTGTTCTGAAATATGCGCTTTGCAACGAGAACGCGTTTAATCACGCGAATAGATGCACTGCCATTTACAACATTACCCCAATCACTTTACTTTTTGTTTTTAATAACCTTTATCAGAAAAGTAAAAATCGTCAACCAAGGTCTGTAATTTTCAAGAATTACAAGATGCAATTTTACCACTTTCAAATTAAATTCCATGTGTAAATCTGTATACATAGATAGCGTTGTTGTTAATGTGTTCATGTGAACTTTCCGTTGCCGTTTGTGATCTACAAATTTCAATTAAAGCGGCCACCGCCTCGAAAATATTTTTCTGGTTTATTTATCGGTTTCAGCTGGAAGCTGAACCGCTCCGGTGGCCTAGTGGTTAGAGCATCAGCATCGGATGCGGGAGATCGTGAGTTCGATCCCCGGCTGAGTCATACCAAAGACTTACAAAAATGGTACTAACAGCTGCCTCGCTTGACCCTCAGCATTAAGAGGTTAGTCTTAGGACTGGTCGGCCTGGTGTCAGGATAATGTGACGGGGGGGGGGGACATTATGCTACATGTCTGCGGCTTGATGCCCCAGTGCTAGACATCACTATAAACTAACACACTGCACACATCATAGCGATATGACAGAAAAATTGTTAAAGCTTTGTCAAAAATCATAATCTCAAATTACATGCTGGAAGCTATTCCAAGATTGAAATACTCATGTTCTACATGATCCCGATGATTTCAAAACGCATGTATATTAAAACATTTGCATGGTGTCTGAAACAGTGATCCAATTTTGGGGAAAATACATTCTAAAAATAAAAATGAACGTTAATACGCATGTATCATTGCATGAGATTAATGACACGAACTGCCTACAAAAAGATCGATTAAAGGACAAAAGTAGATCAAAGTACCAGGAAACCCTGAATCATAGTAGACTCGTCTGATATATCGAAGTTGATCTTCCAGAAACAAACATTAGTAGCCGACCGCAGAGTACAAAACAAATATGAGAAAGACTTTGTAGTCAAAGCAAAATTAACGCCAGTTATAAATGAATACCATGTTTGTTCACCTGGGTCCTGTTGGTAATAAAAAGTGCCGATCGTATTTTGAAAAAAAAAAATGAATCTATGTTTAAGTCCTGACCTTGTTTACGATTTTGATCGCATTTTCCATCTAAAATAAACCATATCCAGTGTATTATGTTGCGTCACAAGTCAGGTGATAATCTGTATATAAAGGATATGGTAGACAAATTATTCATGTCTGTTTTAATATCATTCTTTGGGAATCTATGATCAAAGTTTGTAGTTGTGCTCAGTTAATATTCTAAAATTTTGGTCTTGTCAGAGAACATTTATGATTAGCTGAGATTTAATTCACAATACCGTTAATTTCTACTGAATTTTCTCTTTGTAACTTGGAAAAATAAATTATTTATTAATTTTACTAGACTTGCTAGTTCCATGAGTCGTAATACTTAAACGAAAATGTTTATATCAAAAGAGTTATGTTAAGCAACTCTCAGTTTAATCAACCTCATTGTTGTTGTTGTGGTGGTGGTGGTTATTGTAGTGGTGGCAGTACTTCCAGTTGTGAAAATTTCGAGTTTCCACAACCAACGCTTGTAATTTAATACATATATATCTTGGGTTCTCCTAGTAGCAGTTATATACGGGTTGTAAGGCTACACACGAAAAATAGTGCACTGCTATATTTGGCGCCAAATGAAATGTAATAACTGGGTTACGGTAAGCTACTTAGCAATAGTGTGTTTATAGATTGCATGGAGAAAAAAATCTGACATTTGGTTGGTGATATATCCTGTGTTAGTTTGTTATTTAATTAACTTTATACCTCTTTATCATATTTCCCTTATTACAAATGTAAATGTTGGTTGGTTGTATTTGTGTCATTCTCAGTGTGTGTGTGTGTGTGTGTGTGTGTGTGTGTGTGTGTGTGTGTGTGTGTGTGTGTGTGATTCGACTTTTTACATTTAACGATATAATAACTTGCCTTTCATAATGCATGCTCAACCGTAATGGCTCAACATGAAAAAGAAAATCTTTGGCAGTACTGGCCTGAAGGAGGAATATTCATTGTCAATTTAATTTTAAAAAAATAGTAGACTATGTTGATTGGATGATATATTGGGGGAGGGGGCAAACATACTATAAAGACGTTGTTGTTTATATCTAGCAGAGGAACTGAGATCAAAGTGCCTTTCATAAGGGCACACCGTGGCTGGGATGGAACAGGTTTTGTGGCTGTAATGTGCATCAATACTAATGAGTTTAAATAAGCTAAATGTATGTATGTATGTATGTATGTATGTATGTATGTATGTATGTATGTATGTATGTATGTATGTATGTATGTATGTATGTATGTATGTATGTATGTATGTATGTATGTATGTATGTATGTATGTATGTATGTATGTATGTATGTATGTATGTATGTATGTATTGGTGTGTTTGAAATTTTAACTTAGCTTTAACAATTATTTGTCATATTGCTATGATGTTTGCAATGTGGCAGTTTACATATAGCATCTTGTCCAACCGAGTCACATTATGCTGACACCAGGCCGACCAGTCCTAACACTAACCTCATAATGTTGAGCGACTAGCGAGGCAGCTGTAAGTACAATTTTTAAAAGTCTCTGATTTAACCCGGTCGGGGTTCAAACCCGCCACCACCTGCATCCGAGGCGGACGCTCAAACCACTTAGGCCACAATAAAAGTTGTTTTATTTTGTTTCAAATGTTATGCTTATTTCTCAGCGGCAATATGTGTTCAGGAGAAAGTATCGCTTTTCAATCCTCCGTATAGTTTTCAGCTACACGGGTATACAAGGATCAGTTTAAAACCTATGGGTAGCGTGCAATTACAACTTGTATACAAATATCAGTTTCATTCCCTATGCGTAGTCCTCAAATATAACATGCATACACGGTCACTTTCAAATCCAATGTGTAAATCTCAAATAAATCGTGTATACAAATCCATTTTAAATTATGTGTGTAGTTCTCAACTACATAGTATTTACAAAGTCAGTTCAAACCCAATATGTAGTTCCAGCTACAAAGTGTATACAATCATTTTCATGTCCTATGTGTAGTTCTGGGTTACAACGTATATACAACGTTAGTTTTAAATCCTATTCATAGTTCTCAATAACAACGAGTTTCTAAGTGCCAGTCTTACTAAATCGAATTCATTCCTGAGTTTGTATTTTAATTATATGCAATCCACTCGAACTTGACTTACTCAGGAAAACTAATTTGCATTTCTAGGAATGTCTTTATGTGCAGGTTTGATTTGATGTTCAGTGATAAAGGAAACCTGAGTATCCGAAGAGTGCCAGCCCTTGAAATAATTTAAAAATGACGTGAAATCTGATCCTTTGAGAAAGTATATAAGTTATTTGACCTCTAATGAATCAACTCCTAGATGAAACCTTTCAATTGTATATGAACGGCAATTCTAGGACTCGATGCATGCTAATAGTATTGGAAAATAGGAACCAGTCTGGAAATGGGTGAAGATAAAATAGATTATTAATTGGTTTGGCTGGCCAGTATTGGTTGATAATGAAAGACAGAATTTAGTAAAATGAATCTCTTGAGAGTTTATCTCAGTCGTAACTGAAGATACCAAGACATAGTTTTACTGATTCAATTTCAGTCCTTTATCAGACTTGAGTTTGAAACACTCATTATTGAAATTAGCTCTTGACAAATTTTTAAGCGGAATTGAAAAAAGCACATATTTCAAACACAAGTAGATCCAGAAAATGCCAAGGTTCATTTGGTTTTCTCTAAATATATACTGTCATCCAGGATGCGTCTATACTGATAAAAATATGTTTGATCACGAGTACTTAGAAATTTAAAGTTATTGAATTTTTAGTATCATGTTACTATGGAAAATGAAATAGTGCTGTGAGCCCTTCAATGGCTGGCATGTACTCTTTTGACCTTTGAAAAAAATGCCTCAATTCAGATATTACAGGTATAGGAAGGACATCAGGATGAAAATCCCTGGGTTATATAAATAGAAGTCAAGTAGTCAATAAAATGTCTCACGCGATAAATGAATGAATGTATGTATATGATTTTATGGCGTAAAATCCCTGGGTGATATAAATAGAAGTCAAGTAGTCAATAAAATGTCTCACGTGATAAATGAATGAATGTATGTATATGATTTTATGGCGTAAGCACAATCCTGGAGACATAGTAGCAAAGAAAAGCGAGGTAGCAAAGATGATAACGCAAATAATCTGGCCGAAACATTTATCAGATGTACCAATCTTGGCTACGCTTTGAGAGAGAGAGAGAGAGAGAGAGAGAGAGAGAGAGAGAGAGAGAGAGAGAGAGAGAGAGAGAGAGAGAGAGAGAGAGAGAGAGAGGTATCTGGAAGTTACGAAGATAAATCTTCTTTATTAAATTCTTTCGTCCCCAGGTGTCTTGGCATAATCTACACAACTCAGCTATCCATGTTTATAATTTTTACGGTGTTGTGGGAGTTAGACACACTAAAACATACGAATCTATGTATATACACGCACGTGCCTACATACCTACATAGATGACGAATCTACGGAGGGTGGAACGCGGATAAAGGTAGATAATCATCAATACTCTCAGATCCCATGGCAGAGGAAAGGAGTCCGATATATGTTGCCAGTTCTCGTCTAAATAAATGAGATTTAAAGTATTCGTGATGATAATGTGAAATAACTGTATGACAGTTAACTGTGCTGTTTTGTGTTTTGAACAATGTGTGTCAAAGGCATACTGCATTTATTTTAATATTGACCGGGATCTGTAAATACAGTATTAAGTTATGACAACCATGTAGTTTGAAACTAGTCCATGATGACAGTTAAATGTAACCTCGTAATGAATTGCAGTTGAAAATGCTCTGTCTAAAAATTCCGATCTCTGACACATATGAAAAAAAAAACCTAAATGGCCCCACCCATCTTCCCTATTAGCAGTTTCAGCAGTCTGTTGAGGTTCCTATTGAAGCTTACACCTCTGCTAATCAGAAGTTAAGCTCTAATTTCCAAACAGATTTTAAACGTCACTACTGAAAACAGTTTTCAAAGGATATCCTGGTCAAGCAGCATATAAATATTTGACCATCAAATTTAAAATAAATTATTATTCATGAAACTCATGGAAAAAGAAGCTCTAGCAAGAATCTAAGGAAACGAAAAAAAACAAAACAAAACACGTTCTATTCAGATCGTTAAACCTGAACACTTATTGTTGGAACTTCAGTACTAATTCCGTTGTAAACATGTACCCCACCCCTACCTGAAGTTCTGGGATCGTTATGCAAAATTGTGTGTTTATGTATAGGCTTATGTTAGTTTGTTATACTGGGATACAATGAAAATGGTTAACACATAACTTCTGCAGCTTTGATGATTTATTTCAACAGGTGCGTGTTTATTTTTCTTAAAGTTGATAAGATGAAGGAAATTACTAAAAAACATAAAACCTTTTTAAAAGCCTTTTCGCTTATAACTGAAAGCAACATTTCATATTTGTCTAATGTCATAACATAAAAATCCCCATGTGTAAACTATTATATATATATATATATATATATATATATATATATATATATATATATATATATATATATATATATATATATATATATATATATATACATATATATATATACATATATATATATATATATATATATATATATATATATATATATATATATATATATATATATATATATATATATATATATATATATATATATATATATATATATATAAACCTTGTCAATATACTGACGCCTTTTCATATTATAAACGTACTTGATATGTTTAACTTTCATTTAATATACATTTTCGAGAATATTAGCATCTTTACGACTAATTTATTTGGAAAGGTTGCCTTCTTAATTTTTATGTAAATTTAATATTACATTTCTCGAACTTCTGTTTGCAATATCTAGCCAGTGTTATGCTGAGGTGCGTAACGACATATGCTTATACGTAAATACATACTGACGTTTTTTCTATGAAGTAGGTTAGCCATTGTTTCCAATGACTCGATGTGACTTAACACCGATAAATTATGTACTGAGCATTTTATACACTGACAGACTGTAAGGTGTAGTCTTCATATTAACAAAAAATGCCTTATTTGACTCCGTGCACAAAAAGATTAAAATGCATTTTATGTGTAACACTAGGGCTGAAATGTTTCAGATCACACCCACCCCTCCCAATTTCAACAGGACTCCTTACTGTGTCTAGACGCAAATCGATTGTGGGTCATGGGTCCTAGTTTAAAAACAAGATTGCATAGAAGCAGTAAAATGCCAGATGTATGCACATTTTATGAATAGTTGAAAAAAAACTTATAAGCAAACATTTTGACTACATACAATTAATCGGATATACATGATCAGTGAAATCGTACTATTTAGTATTTTATAGGGTCACACTAACCATTATGCAAATACTATTAAACTATTTTATCTACCTATACACTTGCATTATTAAATAAATATTCATGAACCTTTGCACTTCGTTGTATTTATGCGCCTTCATTCAGAAGTTTTAAATGTAAACAAGTCCGAGAAAGACTGAAAGACTGCACATGATAACTCGGGGATAATCCGATGACTTTTGGATATACCTTGTGGGAATCATTATTTAACAATAACACATCAATTATTGATTTAGGCATAACAAAAGATCCTTAGCCTAGTGAACTGGATAAGTTTTGTGAGATATAAATATTGGCACGTGACTTTTTGCATATATTAATCTTCGTGCATTTAAAATATGATCATAGGACAGTCCATCCGACCGAAACTTACCGATGAAAAAGGTGTATAAACTTGTTATACAATACAAAACGTCAGTAAACATCACAGAAGAAAGACATGAAATAGAAAAGGAAAACAGGTAAGGTTTTGGGATTAACTGGACATACGAGTAACTTTGTACACTCAGATCATAGTTTAAGAATATCTCATTATGAACTCTACTTTCAAACAGTTTCCAATCAGATGACACAAACTGAGTAATTATTCCGTAAATGCGATCACGTGATTTTGTGGAATTTTGCAATACTGTGAAAAATGGTGCAACACATTTATGTTTAGGGGGGAGGGGTTCTTTGTTAAAAGTGAGAAAACGATAAACAAACCTTGTTATTAAAAAGAGCTGCATGTATAAAGTTTGAAAGATATTTAATTTTACACTTTATTAGGAGATATTTAAATTTTTAATAGTTGTCATTAGTAACCTCTTTCAAATATTTGTTTTTTTTTTACTTATACTTGAAAGTTACTTTGATTTCAGATTCAAAACTATTAATTTTGTTTTTAAAAATATTGGAATATAGCCCTTTTGTTAA